>VYXF01000617.1:6776-28415 GCA_013397295.1 Polioptila caerulea | reverse complement strand
CGGCGGCACCGGGGCCACCGTGTCGGGACGGGCAGCGCCCGCCGGGGCTCTGAGGGCCGCGGGGACAGGTGGGGTTTGGCACCGCCCGCCCCGCGTAACAGCTCCACCGCGGGCAGGCGATGCGGAAGGAGCTGGGCTGGAGTGATCCCAGCGTTCCCGTGCCCACGGAGCAGATAGGTGGGCGGTGTGTCTCTCTGTTGGCCAGGGCGAGGCGGCGATTTATGAACGCGTTGTAAGGAATTCTGTGTGTTCTCGCAAGGAGCTGCCATTACGTTACTTTTCCAACGGTAGAATTTTCTTCTTGTAACTGCAGATATAAAAACTCTGTAATTCCCGAGCAAGGGAATTACAGTTCGGGACACTAAGTTTGATTTACTTGCGGTAAAGTTTCCTTCAGATAATCTTTCACAAATTGTCCTTCGTGTGCCCCTGCCAGAGGTTATCAGCACTGCAGATTTCATAACGTGACAGTGGAAGGCTGAGAAGCCAATGCACATGGATGCATTTTTTTCTTCACTCTTGGTGGGAAAGACATGGCATATGCTGTAGGGGATAGTTTCTTGAATTACTGAATGTGACTTCTGAGCACACACCTGGAAGTAATATAAACAAGGTTGCTTAAGATGTCCCTTTTCTCTCCTGGCTATAAGTGGTGACATCCTCAACAGATTTGACCAAAAAGGTCATGTATTTGTGCTGGGCCTTGGCCACTTTATAACTTAGGTACCACTTCTAGTGTCAGTTCAAGAGAAGATGCTGGCCATCTGTTTAGGTACTAATACTGAAATGCAGGCCACAGCAGTCACTTTACTGTTGTGATCTGATGTCAAATATTCAGAGTATTCTTACACTTGGCTGCTGCTAATGTTCCAGCCCTAAGATAGCCAGAGGGATTTCAGCTGTGTCAAAAGTATTTTTGCAGTCTGGAGACTGTTACTGATAACAGCACATGATCCATTATTTTTTAAATACACTTAATAAGGTGGCTTGAATTGGAAATGTATTTCTAGAAGCTGTATATTACCATGCTTCATCACTTCTGCTCTTATAATGCTGGATATCTTAGGTGCCTTCCAGGTGCATTATTATTATCTTTGGGATTTAGGCCAGTCTGCTTCTATAGAAACTGTAAACCAATAATTTTCTCTCCATAAATAGCATGTCTGTTTTTCTTCACAGACATACAGCCAGGGGATTGAATTAGCCTGCCAAAAAGAAAGAGAGTTTGTGAAGCACTCTGTAGAATGCACATGGAACCTAGCAGAAGCCCAGCAAAAATTTGGTAGCTTACAGCTACATAATTCAGAGTCCTGTGATCAGGAATCTGCTCAAGCAAGGACAGAAGCTGCCGAGTTGAGATGGAGAGAGGAAGAATGGAGAAGAAAAGAAGAAGCACTAAATCAGAGGGAACGACAGAATCTATGGAACACAGATCCTGTTAGTAAAGAAGTTTTTAATAAGGTACGACCTACATCATTGTGCATGGAAACAAGTGCTAACCTCTTTTGTTCATTGCAGTTTTTACTAGTCTCTGAGTGTCTTCTGTGTCTTGTACAGCACAAAAACACAATATGCCCCTCACGTCTGTGCCTGGGAAGATCATGGACTAGACCCTTCTAGAAGCTGTGCTAAGGCACATGTAGGAAAGGGAGGTGGTTCGGGACAGCCAGCACAGCTGCACCAAGGGCAGGTACTGTCAGACCAATCCAGTGACCTCATCAGTGACCTGTGATGAGGTGATGGCATCAGTGGACAGGGGAAGGGTTACAGATGTCATTTATCTGGACTTCTGCAAAGCCTTTGAAGTGATCTATTGCAACACCATTCTCTTAAACTGGAGAGAGATTGATTTGATGAGTGGACTGTTAAGTAGATAAGAAAGTGGTTGGTTGGTGGCATGTAAAGAAAGGGTAGTGGTCAATGGCTCAGAGTTCATGGACATCAGGGGCCGGTGGTGTCCTTCAGGGGTCTGTATTGGGACCAGTGGTACTTAATATCTTCATTAAGATTAAAGAGAGGGATTGAGTGCACTCTCAGCAAGTTTGCAGATGACACCAGCTGAGTGGTGCAGTTAACACACATGAAGGAAACCTTCCAGAGGGACCTGGACAAGATGGAGAAGTGGGTCCATGGGGATCTCAGGAGGTGTAGCAAGGTCATGTGCAAGGTGCTGCACCTGGGTCAGGGCAATCCCTCAGCACCAACACAGGCTGGGGATGAACAGATCACAGCAGCCCTGCTGAGAAGGGTTTGGGGTGCTGGTGGACTGGTGGAGGAGAGGCTGGACATGACCCAGCCATGGGCACTCCCAGCCCAGAGAGCCAAATGTGTCCTGGGCTGCATCCAGAGCAGTGTGGGCAGCAGAGCCAGGGAGGGGATTCTGCCCCTCTGCTCTGCTGAGACCCACCCAGTTCTGGGGTCTGAGTACAGAAAGGACTCCTGTTGGAGAAGCTACAGAGGAGCACCACAGAGGTGATCAGAGGGCTGGAGCACCTTTCCTGTGAGAAGAGGCTAGGAGAGCTGGGGTTTTTCAGCTTGAAGAAGAGGAGGCTCTGTGGAGCCCTTATTTACCTTCATTTGACCTTTCAGTACTTAAAGGGGTCTTGCAAGAAAGATGGAGAGACACATTTTTTTATCACAGCCTGTAGTGACAGGACAAGAGGAACAGGAGGACAGGAAATATGGTATGTGTAGATTGGATATAAGGAAGACTTTTTTATTATTAGGGTGTCAAGACACTAGGGCAGGTTGCCCAGGAAAGTTGTAGATGCCCAATCCCTAGGAGCAACAGAGGTCAGATTGGACTGGTCTTGGAGCAGCCTAATCCAGTGGAAGATGTTCTTGCCTGGGCAGGGAGCGTTGAAACTCTGTGGTCTTTAAATGTCCCATCCAACATAGAATATGAAACTGTTAGTTTGCCTCTAATGCTGTCTACAGTAATGCAAGTTACTTAGCATGAACTTTTTTTAATAGTAGAATCTCATCTTTGATTTCACAATTTAATTTCAATAGCTATTTTTGCCTTTTTCTGATCCCTAAAGTCACAAGCCAGAAACAGGCAGGTGACAAATGCAGTTAACTTTTTATGAAGGGTCCCTTCAGGTGCACAACACACCAAAATACACACTGAAAAATGCACTGAAGGTGCACATCTGACATAGAGCAACTACAGTTTTATAAATGTAGCAAATTAGCATAATTGACAAGTGTGCCCAGTTAGAAACACAGATGTTGAGGTAATACCCCCTCTTGGTTCCACGCTCTTCTGAAGCCCCCCTTCCTCTCTAGTTCTTCTAGTTCTCTCTAGTTCTTTATGGGAGAGTGTTGTCCTTGGTCTCAGAAGAGCCAGGATTAGGACTGAGCCTTTAGGAGTGTGTTTTATCTTTCTTGCTGAGTAGGTAAAACTTTAGCTATGAATCTGCTTAGTTATACAATGATGGGCTACAGAGCTACAAATATACAGGAAGAGTATATAAAAGCAAAAATCACTATCACTATTGGCATCACTATCACATCTCCTAATTTCATTGATTTATCTGATCCGGGCTGCAATGTACATGATTCTCATGACTAATGGATCAGTAAGTTCCTACCTGAAAACAGAAGTTTTTCAGAGACTATGAGGAGACTTTGAAATTCTGTTACTAGGTAATGCACTTAAAAAAAAAAAAACAACTTCTCAAATATGATATGGCTCTAAAATTAGAACATAGCCATTTAAATAACATTAAAATATAGTAACTACTTTATATCACTAAACAGTATGTGTGGAGTTTGTGATGGTACAATCTTTCTCTTCCTCAGAGTTTTATTAATCAAAAAAGAAAAGAAATTGAAGATGAAGCTGTGTCTGAACCACTTATGCAAAAACATGAACAAAAGATTAGACACTTTGGTGAGTCTGTTTTTCCAACCTCTTGTGGTTCCTGCAGAATTTGTGTTGGTTTGCTCCCTCTTGTACAGAATGAATACTAATAAATGAAAGACCTGAATTACAGGCTGTTGAGTTTTATTTTACCAGGACTAAAGGGATGTTCCACACTAGTGGGAAAAGGCAGAGACATTCCTGGAAATATAAGTCATGTATATAAAAGTGCACGGGTCGTCCATAGCTCTCTCCTTTTTTAAAGGAGATTAAATTAAATGTTTTCTTAAAAGTTTTTCTGACACCTGTTAATCTATAAGGGTAATGGCTGATTAAATGAAAATGTTTGTTAGCACCTACTCTGAGAGTATGTGTGCTCAGAATTGTGTGTTTAAAGTGATACTTAATTCTCCACTAGGTGTCACTTTAGCTCTGTCATAACTGTTACATTCGATTGAGCACAAAGCTGATCTTGTAACGTAATCTGAAATTTTTATGGTTCTCTGAAGTGCTTCCCATTCAGGCTGGTTTCATGCTATAGTATAGCCATATTTGGAATTCTGGAACAAGACTAACAAGACAAGCGTAAGACTAGACTGGCAAAATTCAATTGTTCTTACAAACTTTTTTTTTTTTTACTAAGTTTTTTGGCTTCTGAGGGGCTTGAAGCGGTTTGAAAGAAAGGGCTGTGAGCCCTGTTAGCCTTAGCAAGCCTTTCAAATGTCCAGGCACAACACAGTCAGAGTAGGCAAATAGCAGTAATCGGCACAGGTTCTCTCAAGTACCCTAATTGTTCAGTGTAATGATACTGGAATTAGAAAGCATCTCCCCTGCTGTGCGTTTCAGCAGGTAAAAAAAGAAGAGGTTACCTTGTAGGCTTCCTAGCTGAGAGTTGGGCAGAATTATTCTTTGTCTAAATTCAAATTAGACTGTTACAGAAGCCACTTTACTACTACTGTTACCTTACTAGAAGGTAATTTTTTTAATGCTTCCTGATTTCAAAGCTATGTTATTATTTTACTTTGTGGTACATAAGTCCAATGTAGAAAGTACATGAATGCTTTCTGAAGTCACTTGTTTCATGCTAGCTGCTGCCAAGGGGCAGTGTGGGCTTTGCTATGTTGCATGAGTCCTGCTTCTGGATCCTCTTCTGGCTTCAAAGCAATAAAAAACTTACACAGAATAACTTGAAAACAGTCAAAAGAAATATAAGCTGTTGCTTTCTGTTTCAGCATTTGTCTTCTAGAATTGAGATGAGCTTAGGTCATTACCATTGAATTATCTTTAGCCCAGTTATAATTACGTGTTGATAGACGGGTAAAGCTGTACATCTGGTACCTGTTGCCAATAATGACTGTCAGATATATTTGAAGGACAACTTTAAGAAGTGCTCTGGGTATTGAGTTCAGAATTTTAAATTCAGCTTGTTACCTGAAGGTAGTCCCATGATACCACAATTCAAAGAACTGATTAACTTTCCAGTGCTGGTGTGGTGCTTTTTATTTGAGATCAAGCTGTTTGTATAATTAATTAGAATTTTTCTAAAAATCTAGTAAACTATGTGTTTGAAGCACTTTAATTTTTGACAGATTATGGGTTCTATCTTTGGATATTTATTTGCAAACATTTAGAGGATTTGTGTTTGTTAGAATCGCTTAATGTAAATCTCTGCCCATAAACTTTTTAAGCTCTTTGGTGTTGTAACTAACAGATACCTATACCACTTTGTTAGCATATAAGAACAGATTAATAACAAAACATCAGCATTACTAGAAATGCGTGACTGTTACAATCTACTTTTAGTATCTTCAAAGTCTAGTTGTGCCTTCTGGTAATGCTCTTTCAGTATTGGTTAGATGTATAAATTAAACCTCCAAATTTAGCTGCATGCTGTCATTCTGAGGTTAGTAAATGGCCAAGTTACATATATTGGGTATCAATGCAAGTAACTTCCTTGCTGCATTGAATCATTTATCCATTTAGAATATCTTAACTGTGTTTCTCTTACTAGGCATGCTGAGCAGATGGGATGATAGTCAAAGGTTTTTGTCTGATCACCCGTACCTTGTATGTGAAGAAACATCTAGGTATCTCATGTTGTGGTGTTTTCATCTAGAAGCTGAACAGGTATGAAGATGTTTAAATCTTTGGAAGCACACATTTTCCCATTTGCACAGTAGAAAGGTGACCGATTTCATTAGCTGTTTAGCTGTTCTGCCAACCATCTCTACTTTGTTGATAGTGCATTGTCACATTTATGGCTAGTTATGAATCCTTGTTTCTGTAAGCATCAGTTCACATGTGCTTAGGAACTGGAGCAAAAGGAAATTTTTGCTGAATTTTAAAAATATAATCACAGGAAACTTCTTTAAATCAGAACTTCAGCTTTCTTTCTTTTTTTTTTTTTTTTCCCTCCAGAAAAGAGCTCTGATGGAGCAAGTAGCACACCAAGCAGTTGTAATGCAGTTTATTATAGAAATTGCCAGAAGCTGCAATGTGGATCCAAGAGGATGTTTCCGTCTCTTTTTCCAAAAAGCCAAAGTAAGTCAACTTGGGTAATAATATGAGAAATTCTTGATACAGTACAAGACCAGTGTTTTAGACAGGGTTTCTTCCTAACCATATGAGGCTAAATAATTTGTTGACTGATTTAGGCTTCTGGGAAAGTGTTTGTTGACAATTATTTTCTAGACAGAATACTTCCTTCTAATTCCAGTTCTAAAAATGAAAGCTTAGTGGATTTTTCTTGTTGCAAGGCGACAGCAAGTGTGTTATGGACAAGCATTAACTAAGAAACAACAGCAAGCATATACTGGCCTTAAACTGGTCTAACTTTTGACTAATTATACGTTTTCAAAGTGTAATTACGTATTGTCACAACTTTTCCATTTCATCTGCCCTTTAAGGTGGGACAGATAGATAAATAGTGTCCCTTTCTCATGACTGAAATAAGGCAATCCAGAGATGTACAGGAAAAAGATAGGAAAATGGAAACTGTGATTTACTGTAGTTTATGTTCAGTTGTTGAAGACTCTAATGGGTCTTAATATTGCCTAAATGAGTGTAGTTAAAATGTGGGTTAGTTGGTGCATTACTTTTGACCAAAGGGCTTCAACGAGCACCTGTTGTAAGGATACTTTCTGAGTTGGCTAAAGGCTAAAAATAGATTCAGTTTTAAATGTTCTCACATAAGTCAGTTACTTATGCATATAAATGCTCCAGATTGTCTTAAAAAGAAATCTACCTGAAATGTAATTTTAAATTGACTAACATTATTCCAGAGTAGTTGTTATTCCTCAAAAGGTATAACATGTCATTACTGTATGGATCTTTTTCAGCCCTATGTAAGCTCACAATTCAAAAATAATTCTAGCTGAAGAACAAATATTTCATTTTTCTCTTTGCAGACAGGAGAAGGCTACTTTGAGGCCTTTAAAAATGAACTTGAGGCGTTCAAGACAAGAGTGAGAATCTGGTCACAATCACATGGCTTTCAAACTATGTTACTTCATGATCTCAATGTCAGTCCTGGTTGTGTGGGAGAGTGGACATCTTTTTTACAGGTAGGTTTATTATTTCTAAAATTTAACTAAAGCTGTATTACGTCCTACCTAGAGAAGATGTACATTTCTGAGATACAAAGAGGATTATTTCTTGAATTGCTAGTGCTTTGTCTTGCAGTGTTGTTAATGCACAAGGCATATATTGGCTTTCTCTTTACTTGTGGAATTCCCATAGCATCAGCATAAGGTCAAAAGTATATGTTTGTTCAGTGCCTTTACATTTTCATGCCTAAAATAAACACTGTGTGATAAAACTGATCAGATCCTAGAATTGTATTCTCAGCCATCACCACAAGCAGTGTAAAACCATGGGATCAGTCAAGTAAGGCACAGAATCCTAGAATGGTTTGAGTTGGAGCAGACCTTAAAGATCATCTAGTTCCAAATTCTTTACAGCCCCACCCAGCCTGGCCTTGAACACTGCCAGGGACCCCACAAATTCTCTGGGCAAGAGAAGTCTAGCCTAAGGAAAGTCTCCCTTTGTGATAAAAGGAAACTGAGCATATTTAGGTGTTTTTTGCAGTTCCAGTTATGGCCACATTCTGGAATGAAGAAACAACTTAAGAAATTGTAAAAAATTATGTATTAGGAAAGGAGTCACAATTGAAAGTACTTGTTTGAAATAATTTGATTAAAGTACCTCTCTCTCAGAGGTAGATCGAACAGCTGAATTTTATGTAAATGTGCAGTTAAGTGCCAGAAATATTAAGACCAAATACAAGCTATGCTAGCGAATTTTTAAAATTCTTGACACAGTGACATGATACTGCTTGATGATGTTTTCGGACCTTATTTCCTTTCTCTTGTAAATTTGTCTCGTCATAAGATAGACAATGCAAACAATCTTCTTTGTTTCTCTCTCACTGTTTCTCCTTCCATATATACAATTACGGAGCATTAAGCTGTCAGTCTTTCGTCTGTTGCAGAACACAGGAGATCTACAAGGTTCCATAAACACAGATGTCTGCAGTTTCAACTCTGTGATACAAAGAGATGAAGAAGAATCCAAAATGATGGACACGTTATAGTACTTTTAAGACTGAGGCCAAGTACTCTTTTTTTCCCCCCTTCGTTTTATTTTCCCAAAGAAACAAACATGGCTATTTTCTTGACACTTATTTTTCTGGGTACTGCACTTTATTTTTCGTGTCAGATTTTTGTTGGTTTTGTTTGATTTGGGGGGGAGGGAATTTGAAGGGTGGGTAATTAAGAAAAAACTTGTAATATTGTTTGAAATGTGCTGCTAGGTTTTTAGTTGTCCTTGAAGAGCAGGGTTCTTATATTGCCGAATGTGAAACTGGATGTGTTTTCTGCTACTAACCTTGCCTTTTATGACTTTAGAAATTAAACATCTGCACAAATACAATGTTTACAAGAAGCAGCAGATTCTTGGTAGAATCTGCTATTGTCTTACTACAGATGTGGATATGTTTTACTCTGAATATTGGAGATTGCAACTGTATTCATGCTACCTTGCTGACAGTATAAGCTCTCAAATTTGGTTATCACTAATAGCAATAAATCAGTATCTGGTATCAGTATTTCTGATCTGAATGGATTAGATTAAAACACTGGCTTTCTACCTCTACTAAGGGGATTTAAATGTTATATTGTACTTTCATTAAACATAACTTGGTTTAATCCTAAGACATAAGCAACACTTGTCTACAAATGAGTGCTGGGTTGTATGATTTTTGGGAGTGTGATTCTTTTCTTGTTCCTCAGGCTAACTTCAGATGATGTTTTTTTAAAACCAAGTCTTGTTGTGGTAGAAGAAGTTGATGAGGAGACCTCAGCTTAAGCAAAAAGCTTTGTTACAGGTCATATAGGGTGAGGTGTTGTGCAGTTTTTGAAAGGCACTGCATACGCTACTCAACCAGACTGGGTTTCTGACATTATCAACTCAAACATTAAGTGGAAAACATTAAAAGCTTCTTGTCAAAGAAGCTGGAAATCCAAATACATGCCTTCTACACAACCTTGCACTCCAAAACTCTACTGTGCTTTTCTAACTTGCTGCTATTACAGCGGGTCTGTTTATAAAAATGTGTGCTGAAATTGGAAGACTGGCAAAGACAGCTTATGCCTCAGATAATGGTATCAGTACACACTCTCCATCCATTACTGAATTCTTCTGATTGTATGTAAGGTCTGGAAGGTATATTGCTTTCAAAATTTCAGTGATCATAGCCTACCTCCAGATTTTAGTTCAGGCAAAATACCCCCAGGCAGTGCCACAGGCTGGGGCAGGGTAGCTGGAGAGCTGCCCACAGGAAAAGGACCTGTGGGAGCTGGTGACAAGCAGCTACTCAGGGTTTTTCGCTGTAATATGTAGACATTTCCTCAAGAGGACAGTACAAGTGGTCAGCCTTCTTGGCAAGCTTTCTTTAAATGAAAGGAAAACTGATTGTAGTGATAGCTGCTGCTTATATTGTTCATTTATAGTAAGGGGAAAACTTCATTCTACAATGAAGTAAATGAAAACTACAAATTCTACAATGACTATCTCTTTTTAAATTAAAATGTGTCTCAATATTTGTAATGCTAAAACAGGATGTGCAGATGCAGTCCAAGGTATGTCAACAGCCCAGCTCTGTAGCTGTTCACAGTCACTGCTAAAGAAGATTGGAACCTGCATTACTAGGACACAGCTACTTCAGACGTTACCTAGACAGAGTTGTTTGTTCCTCAGATTTTGCTGACTCTTGAATCTCCCACTCTGATGAGCATTAAAAAAGGGCTGGGAGGATTAATTGAACAACAGCAATGTCTGCATTCCCTGGGCTGTTGAAAAGTGTGGACTGTGGAGGCTTGTATTTCCATTTATCTAGAGCTGGTCAGAGACAATCTCATGAAAACCAGTCCAATTGCTACAATAAAAATTGCTACAGTAATATGCCAAAGTTGGTATTTTGACCACTGGAAATCATGTCACTGGCATCAGTGAGTGGTTGTTTTCAAAGACAGTAGAAAAGCATTGACATTCACTGGTCAAGATCATTTAGCTACAGGTTTACCAGATTACACTTTATCTGTTGAATATCTGCTGTCTTTTTACTGATGAAGTCTTACAGGGTCACATAAAGATAGAGGCTTTACCAACTGTGTTACACATCATTGAATCTCCATTTCCAATGCCTGCAAAATAGTTGCTCTGCAGGCAGAAATATAAACTGAATAATACTTGCTTAGATAATTTGCCCTGGCACTAAGTGTAACTCATGGTGAGCAAAATCAAGTCACATCTGTGCAAGCAAATAAGAGGCTAACCTTTCCTTAAGATCAATTTCCATACACACCAGCTCTGGTCTGAAGTGGTTTTTTGCAGAGACCAGTGGTCATTGTTCTTCACAGCTTCTGGCTAGCTCCAGCTGGGCACATGTTCAAGAAATGTGCTTTCATGTCCTTGTCATTGCTTCATTTACTGACTAACTCAGTCAATGTGCTTTCTAATTAAGCTGTATTCTCAAACGTGTTTCCTACACCAATCAATGCTGTAAATGTTTCTTCTACAACAGAGACACAAGAGTACCTGCTTTTGTTAAAGACAGTTACTGTATTTTTAAAATTAGGTATTTTTAATATAAAAAAATACAGCATTAAAGTGATAACCACAGACAACAAAATTTACCATAATGTAAGTTAAGTGCAGCATTGGACTTTAATTATTGATGAATCTGGTAGACTACTTGGACAAATCCTTGATTACAGAATCTCATGTAATCAGGAGTGAGCTATGACAGATGAGCAGAAGTTTGACCTATTTTCACCTGGGGTTGGCAGCATCTTTCTGGCTCACATCTGGCAACTTGGTTTGAAGGAAAGCGTAGATATGTGGCCAGATCTTGTTGGTTTCTGTTCCAGAAAAGGATTTCAATAACCCTTTTTTCCTAAGGAAGAAAAAGAAGAAAGCATTACAGATGTCAAATTCTTTAGTTGTTCCAAAATCTCTACCTCACTTGAAGATTACCCTGGCAGAAGTGTGAAAATATGCATGTGATGCAACACCAAGAGCAGCTGTAGCATTGGAAATGCAAGCTGGACATTGATTACTCTGTTCCTCGAAGTTAGCTATTGACCACATCAGTTCATAAGACTGATGGCTGTCTGCAGAGCACTGAATCACAAACAGGGTAAAGCAGCAACGTGGTCACGCAGCACGTGCTGTACAGCCGTTGTGCAGGTGACCGTGACAAACCCAAGTATTAGAAGGTTGCACCTCATGGAAAAAAGAATGTGCATTAGGACAAGCAAAATAACCAGGCACAAGTAAGTTATTCTGTATTAGTTGTAGGAACTAGTTTAATCTGCCAAGTATGTTATTACCAGTAGTAACAGCTTAGGTGTCTGTCTTACTGTGGTGCTCTGAGGCATTTTCACTTTAGAAATCTAACAAAATTGGGAATATCATTGTCAATCTAGGAAAATTTCTTCAAAACCTAACCACACCAAAGATGGACCTTCTAGTTTACTGCTGAACAGTCCTGGAAGGGAATATAATGAAGGATGGTGAATATGGAAATACAGAAAGGACAATAATTAATGTTGTCAGAGTCTGATTTCTTTGTCTAGATGAGGTAAGATTAAAGCTCTACATGGTGACCTCCTATATATCTATATGTTAGCAGTATACTTGCAGCTTACATTAAGAAAAACATTGTGTCTAATTTTGACTCTTAAAAGAACTAGTGATTTTCCACTCCACAATGCAAATGACAATTCTGAACTAGCTACTTATTCCCAATGAGTCTTGCTAGCTGGGTCCAATCACAGTCCTGTTCTTAGAGCATCCACATTTAAATCCTCATTAACAGTTTCTCTATTTGTGTATCACTTCTTGACCCTTTGCACTTGTTAGAAGAGATTCTACTTATACATCCAGAAAAGAAAATACTGTAAATTCTTGCAAAAAAAAAAAGGAGCTGTCTCTGTTACCTCACCCACCAGAGCTGTTGTTGCTCAGAACAGTACTATGATATATTGAATAATGCATAGCATTCTTTATAAAGCTACGTGTGTCTGGCTGCAGTGACAGGCTATTTTGCCACACAGATTCCAGAAGGTCTCATTAACACTGGAAAACCATACTCATTCTACAGGGTTGATTTCTTACTGAGTTCATGAAAGCTACACAGCTACTCACACTGCACTCACTGTGGTGGTATAATATATTCTGTAACTGCAGAGATCTGCTCCTCGCTGTGCTGGTGCACAATAATATTTTGGAATGTGGAAGAACAGATTTTTCCACTTACCGATAATATTCCAGAACAGGTTTTGTTTGGGCATCATAAGCCTGCAGCCTCTTGCTGACAGTCTCTGGCTTGTCATCATCGCGCTGAACAAGCGGCTCGCCAGTGATGTCGTCAATGCCCTAGTGATGGTTAAAAGCAAACACTGGAGTGTACTTACTTCTCTTAAAGCATGCTTTGTGTGATTTTTCTATTTAAATTATGATCAATTTCCACTTAATTAGGCTGTAGATTTCTGCTTCGAAAGAGAGAGGCTGCTACCTGTGTTCTTATCTGGAATGTAAGTTGTTGACTTTCCAGAAAATCAGTCTGTCAGTTAAATATATTTTCAAAACAACATATTGCCAAATATTAGATCATAGTAACTTGACTGATTTGTCCTCTGGAGCATTTGTAGGATATGGAGAGTATGAAGACAAAACCTTCACATACAAGGGAAAACAATATACTTGGTAATACATTCCTCCGTAACAGGAAATGAGACCAATTGGACCTTCATTTGACAATACTAAAACAGGCAAAGGAATTAATTGCCCTTTGATTTTAAGTTGCAAAATGGAAGAGTTATCATTTAGCAACAGCTGTACAAAAAATAGCATAAGAGTCAGCTGAAGCTTTCCCTACAGAGGAAGGGACCTAATGTGTGAATTTTTGTTCCTACTAAGTAAGTAAGCATTTTGCAGGTCTATTAAGATAATAGAGACAACTGTATTTCACCTGTTTAGCTCTATTCCATGTTTTCACTTTAAGTATTGCAGTCCACTGTGTTGTGATAAGTCTGCTAATTACTGAAAGGTAAAGCAATTCCTAACAGCAAAGCTCTGGCAGCTGGAGCCTACTTTGGTAAGTCTGGTAATACTCTGTATTCTGATCTTGCCTGTGCTCTTCTGCAATTGAAAATAACCATGATTTTAAACACCTTGTTTTAAACAAAACACAGGCAATATTTTCAGTTGCTCACTTCCAGTGCTTACCTGGTATTTCAAGCTGGCCTCTTTTCCTGCAACACTGAAATCCAAAAACTACAGGGCCTGCTGTGCTTCTGATGTAAATTAATAGAGCTTCCAGGTGAAATGTGATGCCACAGCAGCTAAGTTATTTAGAGTTAAGGATGAAATACAGTTTTAGCTGAGTTGCACTAAAACAAATCCTTGTTCTAAAAAAATTTGAAGTAACAATGTACAGTCTTTATCTTCAAGCTCCTCTTTAGTATATCTCAAGTCATAAGTTCTTAAATCTATTGAAAAGCTTCCCTAACTTGAAAGTTTCTACACCTAGTTTTGCAGTACAGCAGCTCTTCCCTTGAAAATCATATATTTAACCATCCTGGTTAAATATAAACACAGGGAAAGCATTAAGCAGATTCCTCTGACTGGTGGTTTTGATGTTTGCTATAAAGAAGCATGATTCCTCTGGAGGAAGGAAAAGAAAGCTACATTTTGGACTGTACAGGCTGCAGACAGGCTAAGACCATGCCCAGATCCTGTGCCAAGGCAGGCAGTATTCCAGATCAGTGAACAGCTTTAACTGAAGCTTACAGAACACCATGGTGTCCCGCTCTGCAGGGGACCTTGTCCACCAGCTTGAGGTTCTGCCAGGTCACTAACACACCCTCATACCAGCACGGTGTCACAGGAAAGACTCTGTGCTCCCAAGAAATGAAATGAGCCTTTTACTTTTGAGATGCTGAGTTTTGAAATAACGTGCTAACAATATTCTAGTGCAGCTAGCAAATGCAATGCAGCATGCACTTAGTGCCAACACCAAAGCATATTGCTTACCTGCACTTTGGGAGGACTGAATTCAAGATTGTAGACTCTGCCACTGGCAGGGTGGATCCAGCGTGCTGTAAGCCGACACTTTATGGTCTCAAATGGCACGTCTAGGTCAATCACAGTGTCTATGTGACATTCTTTATCGAGGGCTTCTGCCTGAACAACTGTTCTGGGGAAACCTTTTTAAAGGAAACAACTTCATAAAATTCCAAAAGCAGAGTTATAGCAAAAATCACCTGGATTGAGTCATTAGAGAAAATAATTGTTACACAGCAAAGAAACCTAAAAGCTTTATCATATTCTGAAAAGATGGAAGAGACATCAGGTTTTCCAATATATTTCAGTGTTGTGGCATTTTAACTTTTAAATGCCTTCCAGCTTTCATGTCTTCATTTCAGCTAATCATCTTCCCAAAAGTGCAGCAAATATATGCAGACCCCATATTCATGTATACCACATACTAGTACACTGAATAAAAGCACTGTAGACACAATTGGAGTAAAAAAGCTCCAGTGAAAAGTTTCACTCAGAAAGCAAAACAACCTAGAAACATTTGTGACATCTCTTACTTTCACAGCTGTGTAAGTCTTGCTTAAGGTGGTGGCTATTACAAACCTGTTTTATTCAGTTGCAGTAAGCCAAATATATTTTCCAGGATTTAGAAGGGTTCTAAAAGTTTTAGTGTATCAAACTGTCCTCAGATATGATGACTGTGAGAACACTTAGTCTGATCAGGAACCTGTCTCTCCACTTTAAAGATGCTGCATTTTGCCTCATCAGTTCTGTGGCTCCCTATTCTGTGCCTTAAACTATTAGATAAATCTAGTAGAATTTAGAAGGGATGCAGTGGGAACAAAGAACAAGAAAGCCAAGGTCTCCACAAAGAATTGGAAATGAAAAATCGAGCACAAGACCTTCAGTGGTCAAAGCTGCTGTAGAACATGCTATTGCATCCTGTATTCACTGGAACAATTCCTCTCCTCAAAAATCTCTAGCATAGTCTCATGTTCTTCAGTAGCTCATAATTTGCATCGTACTGTACAAGTAAACTTTCCCATAAAGGCAAGTACTGATAGGTACAAACTTAAGAAACTTTTGCATAATGTTGGTTGGTCTGTCCATTGCATTAGTAAGGAGAAACATTACAAAAAGACAGAGTTGATTAACTCGGACCAAGTGCTTGCTTGTGCATTAAGTCTCTTGTGCCTCGTTTGCATCACAGTCATGAGCTGCCCTTATCCTATTTCTCACCATTCACATTATCTCATGGAAGTGCTTCCAAATGTTAAGAGCAGAGGAAGAGCCAGATCTTCAACACTGCTGTTGAACACTGTTCAAGAACTGCTGTTCTCTCTTACTATTAGCAACCACCGTGCTTCTAAGTTATGGAGCTGGAAAATGAGTTTGCTTGGGACTGAGTAATGAGAAAATTCCTCAACAAATTGAAGTGCCTTTACAAAAGAATTTCATTGAAATTGAACTGGCATTTTCTATATAGTGTTTTCTCTATGCAGAAAAAGATCTGCAATATGTGATGAATTATGAAGGTTCCAGGAACAAAGAGAAAAGTGCTCTAGATTATGCAGCACATAAATCTAAATGGATTATACCCACAGACACATAGGACTCAGACTGCTACATCTGCTATGACTCTAGAAACCACCAGCCTCTTGTAAGACAGTAAACGGGTGTTTGGCTAAGTGAGCATACAAGCAGTTCAGCAGCTCCAGTTTGAGCTAACTGACCCCATATGTTTGTTCTGCATTGCAGTTACCAAACTAAAGATTCCAAGTTAACATATTTCAACAGGACAGTGTTGTTCCTGTGGAGCCCATTATACCAGAGCTGTCCTTAGTGTAATTCACTGAGTCTCATTACTAGTGCTGATGCAGACAAAATTTCTGCTCCAAAAGTTTAAAGGCACAAGCACGTTAGCATGCAGCAGAAATTGATTTATTCTCTTATGGTCTCGACACAATCCTCCTGCTGAGAGCTGCCAGTGGGTACAGCTATACTGCTACACATCCAGATCCACAAGACTGGAACTGTGTGTACATGAGACCTGGAACTAAAGGAAAAAACCACAATATCTGCCATTCTTTGCTTATTGTTTAGGTTTCATTGTACTATTCACTGTAGGAATGAAGCCTTTCTCTCAGGGAGGAACCCAACTGTGACTAAAGCCACCACAACATATCACTTGTACGTAGGAGCAACTATATAAATATAACTGTAATAAAGCTCTAAGGGACAGAGACCATTGTGGATTTTTCACTCCCCCTAAATGGAAAGCCACACCAATAACTTTTTTGTTTTATCTATTGAGAAGTTTGTGACTAGATTCTGAAAAAAGCATGCATCCAGCCTAGACACTATTTTTGTGCTGGGCATCCAACTGTACTCCCATGGGCTGGAATAACAAGAGCCATCCAGTTAATGAAGACAGCAGCAAATGCACTTTCTCTCTAGTGTGAATACTGAAGCAATGAGCTTACACTGCAGAACTGCAAAACAGCTCACTCTGGAGAACAGAACCAAACAGCAAATGAAGGAGACCTTTTAGGACAGTTGAGCAATGGTTTTATTACACTCCACACTGCTGCAGTACTTTTCCATACTTACCTTGTTACTGTATCACATTCCTACCTTGCTATTTAATTAATTCCAAAGCCCCATCCTTCCAAAGTTTTCCATTCCCCAAGGACTTTAATAGAAGTTTCTTTAAAAAGAAACTTCTCAATGCCTCTTTTAATGGGAAAATACCATATGAATTATCATTAAAAATACCAGAATTACCAGTTTTGAAATTTTTCTGGAATGTTTTTAACGTGGGTTAAATATCCCTGTAATGTTCTAAAGGCAGGGTACACCCAGAGCATTTGTCAGCCAAAGAAACTGGGGCAGACGATCTGCTGAAAATTTCACAACAAGCTGGCAACCAGTGACCAAAGCAGTCCCAAGTTTTCCAGAGCAGATTTTCTCTCCATATATAGTGATATCCAACATGATAGCTTACCATCCAATAGCCAGCTGTACCGGTCTAGACCTTTTATCTCATTCAGCATTAGTTGTGTCATGATGTCATCTGGAATAAGCTGCCCTTGATCAATGTAGGACTTGGCAAGGATTCCCACTTCTGCAAAAGTAAAAGTTGCATTACCCTATCTCTGACCTCCAGCAAGTGAAAAAAAAATCCCACAAGCCTGCAAAAAAAATGTTTTGATGGGATGACACAGGAAAATTGTAAACAAGACAGACAGCATACTTGCCAAAATGTAAAAATATCCAGATGATCAACTAGGATCTGACCATGCAAATATGTATCAGATTAATTAGATCCAGCTGCAGGGTATAACACACTTCTATCCTCACATCCTCTGAATAAATTTACTTGTATGTATTTGAAATATGAAGTCCAAAAACTAAAATGAGCAGAGGCCATTAGCCAAGAGTCTTCAAAATAAGAAATAGAAATTATACAAGTTCATTAAGATATCAGCCCTCAGACTTCCTGAAAGGAAAGTTATTTTCTCAGCTTAGTGGCTAGTCACTAACTTACACTTAGGCTTCATTACAAAAGCAAATGCCTTTGGCATTTAAGAAAGCAGTCAGCAGTGCAACACCCTTGCCAGATATGTATTTTTATGATTACTAGTGTTGCAAGAGGATGTTTATAGACATTGTACACTATTTAAGGGAGCACACAGACGCTGGTATTTTCCCATGGAATTGATTAACCTTTAGTACCAGTCACTGGCTCACTAAAATTCCATCCATGCATCATAGTTCCAGCTATTACACCATGTTCCTACATGGGAGCAGTAGCATGCTGTAGTTCACCCAAATCATGGGTATATCCAGGAAGAAATTCAGTTGCCTATGCTGTGTCCTAGGCACAAAGTTTCCATATCTTTTATTTATAAAACAATTACCCAATTATGTTAAGCAAGCCAGAATAGCAGCTAGACTGGTTTTATTGTGGATCTGCAGAAGCCTTTACTTGCAGCCAGTCTAGTTATATATCAAAAGCTAAAGAAGAGAAAATGGGATGGACTGACATACCCACACAAGATATGATGGCTTTCAGCAGAAAGCAATGACAAATGCCAGTCCCATCACTCAGTGCATGGCATGTACAACAGGACAGAGGCCCTTCTTCAGATGAGGCAACTAAAAAGCAGTACATGCACTCAAATAATGCCAATAGTAGCTTTGGTGATGAGGAAAAAAAAAAAAAAAAAAAAAAAGGAGAAAGAAAAGGAACAATTTCCCATTACTGCCTGCTCACATCTATAGTCAGGCTTTCAAAAGCACAAAGACCATTTAGAAATAGGCACTGTGCACTTTGGCCAGACTTCAAAACATGCTCACTATATTGGAAAAGAGTCAGACTCTGGTGCCTGAGTCCTCCAGCACATCAGAAATTGGAAAGAATGTGACGGTCTTCCTGGGTACAGAGTGTCACTTCTTCTCCCCACCTCCCATCTTCATACCTCTTTTATTATTCTAGTGTGCTTTGAACTATGTATCCTACAAAAGTAGGAGAAGGAATAAATCACATCTAGATAGTTTAACGTGCACTTGATGATTGGCTCTGCAACTGATTTGTGTTGTAGCATTGCTCTAGCCTCAATAATCTAAAAATATGCTTAAGGCAAGGTTCACAGCAAACAGTTCTAACTTACTTTGGAAAGATTCATAAGGTTTTGGGCTCAGAAACATTTAGAATATGGCAATGTTATGTTATTAGACAAATAGAGCTTGAAAAACACTGCCTTTTGCCCTCTCTACGGAACTCAGGTCACTTAGAAAATCACTACTACAGAAGGAAAAAATAGGCACACCCATACCCAGCTAGTCACATTTTAGGACAAAAAGTTGTTACACTAGCTCACAGCTATTTTTTTTCCACTCCTGCTGTTGGGAGTAGGATTTCATGGGGTTTTGTAGGTTTTATTTAGTTCTGGGTTTTTTCAGGTTGGGTCTGAAACCACTACAGGCATGGTAGTCTTCAGAATGACAGGTAACATAAGTTTCCTTCCTTTGTCGGTGGTGACAGGTATCCATGTTCCATGGTTTTACAAAGGTTTGGCATGTTCTAACCACATTACAGCAATTAAGCTCTAGCCATAATCAGACAATAATTACCTTGGCATTAGAGAGGTGATCACAGACTCTCCACTGTCCAGAAGAACATGATAATAACTGCAGAATGATTAGGACACTGATCTTGAAAAGAGGACTTTTCAATGTTCATGTTCACAAGACAGCAAATGCAAAATTTGCACCATATAACAACTATTAACTATATCTAATTTTCCAAGGGCTTTAACTGCCCTTCTTAGTATGACTCATTTCACAAAGAACCAGAAATTGCAGGACTCTTATATTATAATCAAAACTCATGGATCTTTACCTTGACTGAATTTGTCAAGGCTCTTTTAGTTGCCTCTCAGTTGTTCTCCTATATTCAGTGTACTACCTAGTCCTGCTACCTCATACTTCATCTCAACCCTCCAGGAACCATTTCTGCAACTAGTGACTGACTTTTAATGAAATTGCAATAGAGCTTCATCTGGGTTTACTAGTGAATGAGAACCTCTGTAGCAGACTCTGGTAAATTCTGCTGTAGCTCATGTAGAGCAAACTTCACCTCTTCAACTGTCCACTGACTTCTTTCCTCATATTCTGGATTTTAATGCGTCTGCTAAACTTCCATTTCACTTTTGCACTCCTTCACAGGATCAACCCTCCTAGAATTCTTTGCATAATCACTTCCCTCTCCATCACTTCAGGCTCCCACCTCAGTTCAAGCAATATGATATTTCCGCTTGCAATTTCCTCTTCTCACACAACCTTCTGCATGATTTTGGTGCTCTATGGTCTTGCACAAAACCTAAAGTATTAAGTAAACATTTTAAACCTCAAAGCACTTGGTAAAATAACATTTCCTTTGTTTCCTTGGAATGGCTACCCGCCAGTTCTTACCCTGAGAGTTCGTAACAGAGCAGTTTTGTGACTCTCTGTAAATAAAAACTTACGATTGTGCAACCAAATAGAAATAGCATAAATATGATCAGGTATGTCTACACAGGTGTGCTCCTAGCAAATTCTTAACTTACAGTATCTACAATATGAACTATAGTAAAGTCAGTCGCTGTACCAAAAGTCATTATCCTTACTGAGTAAACAGAATTTGGATGAAGACATGTAGAAATCACATCACAACTGCTTCACCTTCAAACATGCTTATGAGTATTCCAAAACTAACACTGCCAGTTACCTAGGCATAATACTACAGTGATACTCACAAGTGAACATAATATTCTCCAGCTTGAAGTTGCTGGAAATAATAATACTCTGACTTCATCATGTGCAGCCTGAGGTGGTTCTTACAAGGTTTTTCACCCCACCATACAAAAAAGCAGATGTGGAAGTCAGGAGGGAACCTTCCATCATTGCAAAAATCCACCAGAGAGAGGGATTGTGGTATCCCAGCTGAGGCCACAGGTCAAGCTAGGACTATATAGGAAGAATAATTCGTATCTTTACCTAGTATAAGCATCACTGTGTGTAAACACAGACCATGCTGAAACCTAAGCATGATATGAACTCATAAGACAATAATAATTTTAAAAGATATGCCATTTGAAAATTTTGCCCATTGTTCTTTTTTTTTGAAAGCACTGCTATGTTATGCCTGCCAGCTCAGATCTAGGCCTAATTTTGGAATAGCTGTTAACAATTCTAGGTACCTCTATTTCTGGCCGTCAAATGAACATCCAAAAAAGTCTGATTGTCCAAAACCCCTCCTCTTGCCCTGACTGTTAAAAGATGTGAATATTTTTCTTTTTTAAGATGCTCCCACCTGGAGAAACCATGAGAAACTATCAGAGCTATTAGAAACATGTACAAAAACCACGGGGCGCTTACAAAAACCACCCAAGGCAAGGAAACAATGAGGTGTAACAAAACAAGGAAAAGAGGATAACCCCAGATAACCCTGTTAACGTTTATGAAGAGGCTGGCAAGTGACAAGAGTATGGAGGACCCACGGCTGCAGGTACAAGGCCCACTTCAATGGCCTCTGGCCTCCAGAAGAGCTGGGCGAAGACACCCAGCCTCTGTCTGGGTGGGGAAGCCCGCAGAGGTGGGGCTGGGGAGCAGCGAGCCCCCTTCTCGGA
>VYXF01000615.1:100943-127215 GCA_013397295.1 Polioptila caerulea | reverse complement strand
TTTTTTTTGGTTTTTTTTTTTATTTTAAATGATTAGTGTTTGCTACCCACTACTTTTTTGCCTTCTCACTGAAGGAGGTGAGGAGGAGAGCCAGTGGGAGTGAGTCCTCCTGCCAGGGACACCAGTTCCAAATGCTCTTCACAGGAGTGGTCATAAAGCTCCAGTCTCTTTTGTCCATTCACCTGATTTTTTTACACCAGTAAAGCATGGAAGACCTCCTACAGGCATTAGCAGGACAGGGCAAATATGAGAGCTGAAAATACTTCAAAAGTCACCGTAGGAAAACCAGGAATTGAGGTGAATTTCCCCAGATTGGTACAAATTTACTGCGTGAGAGCATTTCAGCGTAGACCCATTTAACTTTCCTCATTCTGAGCCAAGAGAAATCAATTGTTTGATTTGAGCATTTCATTCAAATGCAGCTAAAGCACTTTGTAGGTGCAGTTAACTCCCATTTTCTCTATAATGTTACAAGACAAGCCATTTCATTGTAGAATGCAGTACTACTCAGAATACTCAGTATCAGTGTCACTTGTGCTCTGCCTCAATTAAGAGGCTTACAGAAAAGATCCAGTGAAATGTATATTAGTATGAGAAACTAGAGCTGACTTATGAATATCCATGTCAAAACAGAAGATGTCTTCAGAAATGCAGTTCCACTGCTATTATGTCCTCTTGATCTGAGCAAGAACTTAGGAAATCTAGCATGTCTAGAAAAATAGAATAACTGCTCTGCATGTGTGCCTATCAAATTTAAACATTGGCAGCCACACTACTACAGCTTGGGTAAGATGTTTGCATGGTAGGAGTATGCAGCTTCTCAGGTGCTGCTCTTGCCTCCTGTCAAACTTCTGAGTTGTCCCGATACACACCACTCATTCTCTAAAGGGGGAATTCTTCACATGGAAACTTTCAGTCCACCTAACGCCTGAAATATCTACCCCATTTCTGAAAGGCTTCTGCTGCTTGCAGAAGAGAAAAGTAACTGTGAAACAACTGGCAACAAGTTTTTAAAACACGTTACTGGTGCTCTGGGGATGTGTGTATCGTGAATATATTTTTTGTGTCTGGAACATGTGTACACACTGTAAAGTGTCAGGCTATTTAAACACAAATACAGTGTTTTGGCTAAATTAGGGAAATAGTCCCAAGAGTAGAATTAGGGAAAGATGAGCAATCCATCCAGTGTGTCTGGTGCTTCAGAACAAGATTTGTACTATTGCAAGTCTCTGCCATTCTTGCATGTGCAAGTTGTGGTTTTGCTTTTTTGTTTTGTTTTTCACAGTATACCCTTGTAAAGCATCTACATCAGATGCTTTAATAACTCCTGACAAACTTGTTAGTATTGTTTCCTGTGGCAGTGTGACAGATTTTATTGCAGAATACACATGCATATGTGAATTTAGATTACAAAAATAAATCAATGGATGATGATATTTGAAAACTTTTAAATAGAGAACTAGGTGGTGCTGTTCTTTCATCTTTGTTGCTTAGCTGAATTCTTAAGTATGGACTGAGAACACCAGGCTACTACTTTTCAAAAATGAATTTAGCTGTCTTAAATGTTAGAGGAAGTTGTTTCACATTTCATTGAGAGTGCTACTTTAACAGCTAATAACTGCACAATACAGTGCTTTATGGAAAATAACTTTTGAATTGAACCAATGTTGTAGTTTTATTCAGCATGGTGATATACTTCCTTTTATTTTCAGTTTGAGTGACTTCAGAGTTAATTCAAATAACTTTTTAGACTGTATGCTTGGTGTTATATTTAGGATTATTTGTTCTAATCGGTTTAGTTTGTTTAGATGTGTGAACCTTTTTAATCCTTTTCCACTGTTGGTTTCTTAAACACTTTGGGACTAATTTGCTAACAGCACAATGAGATCATCAATAACTGCTGGAGGAAATTTATTGTAATTCTGTAGTAGCAGTACATAAACCACAATTAATTACACAAGAAAGCCAATTTATTAAGTTTTATTCCATTTACAAAAAATATAAATTTTTAAACAATGTGTCTTGTTTCAATGCCATTAATGCTGCAATAAGAAATAGTGAAGCTAGATTATAATGAACTGCCTAGGCTCGAGATAGATTTGTTTTATTAGTGTTCAGTGTTGCAGCAGAATAATAAATGTCTAATTAGAATCCAACTCCAGTATGTAGCACTTTGGTAGAGAGTGCCTCTCATTGACCACTGCTTAAACTAAAACGTTGAAAGAACAGATGGAAGATAAAGAAATAAGGGGAAAATGTACTTCTGCACTGAAAAACGAATGAAAATGTGCTCTGGCTAGGTCAGAGTGATAAATGTGTTTGCTCTAAGTATGTAATTAGTTATTCAAAAAATAAGCTGCAGCTGTTAATGGAGGAGTGTGAAAACACTTTTTTGTGGAATTTGTTTCCCCTATTCCTTCTGAAGTGCTGCAATATAGAGAGGAATCTGAAACAGAAAGTTGGGTTTGTACTTTATGCTTAATAACAATCAAAAAATGCTTTTACATGACACAAATGAGAGATTTAGTCAAATATCCAATTAATACCCATACAATTGCAAATTTGTATCTATCAATGTTAAAAGCAATAATTCATTTTATGTTGATTTTTGTGAGATTTTAGTGTCACAGGAATAGCTATTCCAATGTTTGAAAAGCACCAAAAGATGTTTCAATTTATATTTGGAAACAGGAAAGAAACCCAAAACAATTCAAATTCACAAAGGATTTTTAAAAAATCCTTTTTCATTCCTGACAAGCAAATATTCTTAGCTCTGAAGCAAGGGTCACATTTTATTATGCTCTGTGTGGTAATGGACTTTATACAGTGATTTTGGTTTGTACTATTAAAAACTATTAATAAAAACTCAGTGCCAGAGTTACTTCAGTGCTTAGCACTTGCTTAGTGCAGAATTGCCTCTCGGAGATAGTGGTTCTTGCTGCATAGGATAGCAGATTATTTTCTTTTAAAAAGGGTGTGTAAATAGATTAAATGTTCCTAACTGTAATTGGGTACAAGTGTGCTGAAGATTTCTGAATGCATAATATAAATTGAAAATTATCAAACCAGCTACCTTCAAAAGTTTCTACATTCCCCCACAGCCCATAGTTTGGCCTGTGGATTAGCACATACTCACAATTATTGCAAGTATTTAATTTTTGCAGCATTTTTTCTCTTTTTCTCAGGAAATGCTGAACCTCTGAATCAAATCCTTCCATGTGCAAGTGTCCTCCTCAAGGAATATTTGGCTGGAGAAAGAGACAATTTATTATAAGTAGTTGCTTCTTTTCAATCATTGTGATTCAAAACCACTAAAATTGATCATTTATGTACTGTGTTGGAGCTGGGCTGTCAATAAATAAATGAAGGAGTACTTACAAGTCTTTCTGCACCAGCCCACTCTTTTTGAAGCAGTTAATCATGAACATGTGAGGGAGTGAGGTGTTAGAAGCAGAGCTGCTGAGGCTTTACTGATTTTTCCAAGTTACAGATGCTATTTAAGAATCTAATTTAAGCCTGGTGCACTGAAAATGTCCTGTGAGTGATTTCCACAACATTCTGCAACACTCCAAAATAACTTTTAGAAAATTGATGCTGCTTGATCCTTAGATCTGAGGAAGAGAGGGGGGCATAATTATTTCAAAACAGAGGAAATATGATAACAATGATCTTTATTTCTTTTGTTCTGCTTAGATTCTGGGAAACGCAGTGATTCCAAAAGCTTCAAAGCTGTCCTTGCCCATGGCAGGGAGGTTGGAAATAGATGATCTTTCAAGTCCCTTCCAACCCAGACCATTCTCTGTTTCTATGGTTCTGTGATCACTAAAGCTCTGATTTGCTTTCTTAGTACATTAAAATAATACTAGGTTCTTTTTTTTGTTTTCCCCCCTACTGAGTATTACCAGTATGGGGAGAGATCTGAACAAGGTACTGAGTTTTAGGTAACTTCTCTTTGGAATCATTTACATTGGCACAGCAGGTTTTTTCCCTTGGCTTACATTGCAATGAATAATTTATACATGAAGTGCAAGATGACACTGTATATAAGGTTACTTTTCTAATCCAGGAAAATACCACAATGTCAAGGAGCCATAAAATACTTTGCATTTCTGCATTTCTATTTGTGAGAAAATGCAATTATTTTTTCCAACGTTCTTTGATTTAGGCTTTGTATTCCACTTTCAGGTTTTATTCTCTTTTAATTTGCCACTAAATCTATTATTTCTCCATTGTCTTGGTTTTTAGTGTTTTTTCTGTTTTTGTTCTTATGTCAGTGTATTGCCATAAGTCCTGATATTTTAAATTTAATAAATCAGCTGAAGAATTCTGAATAAACATGAAATTGTTGTCTGTTTTGGGCCAAAAGCATGAGGAACCCATTGTCACCTGTCACCAGTGCTTTGTTTTTTGTTTTTTTTTCTTCTCTTTTGTTTGGGTTTGAGTAAGGATAATGGGTTAACACTATTGTTAGTTTTATATAGTTATTAACACTAACTAACATTTACTAATGTCTGATTTAGTAAAAGAGACAACCACACCCAACTTAACTTCCATGATATCTATGGAAGTGTTATGAGAAGGGGGCAATATAGAACTACCTAATTTTTCATAACAATATCTCAACTTTTGCTGCTGCTGCACTACTTTTAAGTTCTTAGATACTTTCTTTTGATATTTACAAGTACTTCCCCTTTGTTTTCATCATGTCTCAGTTGCCACAATCACAATAATTGTTTATTTTCAAATATAGTGAAAGCAAGACTCTCTAGCACAACTTTAGTGTAGAGTGTGACTTTGGTTTGTTTCTTCAACACACAAGTCACTTCAGAGCTTGGATGAAAACTAAGATGTGTACATAGAGAGAATTTAATCTGAAGTCTTTCTTCCAAGTATGGGATTTAAAGAAAACAATATTTGGAGTAAACAGTGCTTACTTCTCTTTTTCCGTGATAGTGAGAGCTCAGAACTTTTGAACTTTTTAAAGTTTACACCAGCTTAAATGAGCTCTAAAGCTACTCAGGCTCGTAATAGTGGTACAATTTTTTTGAAAGTTGTTTCATAGTGTTTTTCATGATTAATTCATCCTGAAAACCTCTATCTGTGTATAGCATTGCAAACATAACAGAATTACATGGAAATGATGAGATAGGCAAAGATTTGTTTGCGTAAATACATCTATATCAATACTGAAAATAAATGATCAAGAAAATTGGGAAGTTTTTGCATGATATTTGATGAATCTAATCCAGTTAATTAGCTGATTCTATGCAAATATTCCAAGTACCCAGGAAAGAAGTATTTTGTTGAGTTTTTTTTTGCCAGCCACACTTCTGTTTCCCCACTTCCCTGAAGAATTTGAAGTGTGCATGAAACTTTGCCAGCAACACTTAAAAATACAATTAAAATTCTGAAGTCCAGCTCTTCTACCATGAAACCAGTTATTTAAGCTGAAGCAAAGATGATTGTGTTTTTTCATCTCTGCGGGACTGTTGGAGTTCTGTTTATTTTAATTGTGAAACACCTAAGTAACCAGGGTCAATGCTCAGATAACATCAAGGTGATTTTGTTACTATAGTGTGTGTGTTCTCTATGATTTTTTTTTCTGTTGGAACTTTAGGCATGCTCATGTGTCTTCTCTGTACCTGCTTGTGAAAATCCAAAGGTGCAGTCACAGTATGTGAAAAGTCATTCAGTCTCCCAAGAGTGTTGGCGTTTTTCTCAACTTGCTGAGTGCATGAGCTGTAAATTTTAAGTAATTGCCATGTAGAAACCTCATGCATATAACAGGACCATTTTATCTATGCTTATTTGTCAGCAGCTGCATCCCAGAATGGATTTGTTAAATAAACAAATGCAGTCTGCACTTGTACGTGCTTTTAAGTTGTCTGATCTCAGCAGAACAAAAACTCTTCCTCCACCCCACAAATAGTCTTCTGAGATTGTGGAAGTACTAAAATTTGTTCAGAAAAGTGATAGAATACATAAGGCTTTCAGCCACCTAAAGTATTGGATAAATTTTGACTATTTGTTCATTAAATCTTTTGTCTTGTTGCTGGGTCTGCTTGCAAATATCTGTCAACATTTTCATTTTTGGGGCTTTCTCATCACAAAATGCCATGACAGGCAAAGTATCAGGTAAAGTTGGGCTCTTCCTTCTGCACTAACCCTTTGAGTTGAGCCTGTTTTATTCCATATGAAGTGCATCTTCTGAATAGTTACAGTTCACCAACTTGTAGCAAGGTTAGGGGGCTGAACGTGGAGTTCTCCAAAGAAGTCCTTGAGCTGGAGTCATCGTGGGGCTGTGGCTGGGCTAATGAGCCTTGTGTAATTCATCTTCAATTCACTGGTTTCCTTTACTCTTCTCTTTGCAAACACAATGATTTAACTTCCTTTTAAAATGCATCCCATTGTTCTCAGTGAGAGTTTTTAGTATCATCTCATCCTAGCACTGTATTAAACCACATCTAGTCATTAGTCTTGGAGAAGACTGCTAAAAATGCATGTTGAAATTTGGAGTTTTGAGTGAGATATAGTCTACTTAAAAATGCAACCTCTGCTGTGGTCAGTAGAAATTCATGTGCAGAAGTTTGGAAAAAGGTCAGGTTCCATTTTTGATTATTTAAGAAAAAATATGTTCATTTCTTTAATATGTTTTAAACTATAGTTTTAACTATATTTGTATATAAACATTTCAACTAAGTTTAAGTCTGTATAAACATATAAATACACATATATATATTTCATCACTTGATTTGCACTGCATTCAAAGCTAATAAATTAAATGTCCGTGCATGAGTTGGCTTCTGGTGAGAAAGTTGCCAAAAACTAAAGACAACTGAAATGCAATAACTGAAGTGTTCTGAAAGTGAAACATGAAAACGTCCCCCCCCAAAATGTGTATTTTTGCTCTCTGTAAATAGAATCCACATCAAAAATATGTACTTTTTTTTTTTTTTAAGGTGTTGATGTCAATGCAGTACCAGACCTGGTACTGGCTGGTTCAGCAGAGTCAGAATTATGCTGTTCCAGGTCATTGTGGGTCATCTGGTTAATGCTGGATGTGAAAGGCTGTGCTACAGTCCAGCCTTTGTCCTACTTTCATGAAACAGATGCTCTTTGCTGAGGAGACGTAATTAATTTCTATGAAATGGGTGGGTGTCCACTCCCCATTCCTTAAATGCAACCATTTCCTTTAGTTTTGGTTAAATTCTTTGTTGTTTGTAGCTGCAGGAGTTCATGTTTTGAGGTTGTGTATTTCTCGGACTCCAAGACCAGCTGAACAAATGGAAATACAAACGCCTAATATAAATGCTTTCGGTGATTTTAAGTTTTTCACTTGTTTTGCAAGCAGTTGAGCTTATTAACCCAAAAAAAAGTAACCTGAAATGGTAACAAATACAAGTGCTAATGCAACCTCCTCTTTCACAAAAAGAATCTGAAATTTGCAACACTAGGTCACTCAAAAGACCTCTAGTTTTGCACTGAATGTGGTTTATTGAACATTTTCTTTGAGGGCTTTTTGTAAAGCAGTAATTCTCCTGCAAAAGAGTAGCAAGACTGAAAGATAATACATCTAAAAAACATGATAGCATAAATTTCATTATGCACGTGAAGTACATCCACTACATTTTCAGCGTGGTGCTTTTATTGCTGGCTTCCATAGGCTGCAGTGAGGGGAGCTGCCAAGCCGGATCTTGTGTAGGCGCTGCCTTGCTGATCCTGGAGCTTCAAGGCTAATCCCCTACAGGCCTGAGCCTGCACATTTAGATGGGGGAAGCATCTAGGCAGGATTTGCAAGGCTGGGGGGCACCAGTGTGGTCATGTGGAAGAGGCTTCAGATGGAATCTGGACTAGGATTGGTTTTCTCTCTCCTGGGCAGCACAAAGCTGCGTTCACATGGCAGTGTAGGAAAAGAGCGAGGAAATCGGGAAACGCAGGGAGATCTGAGATGCTGGATGGAAAGGAGAGGGGTAGGACTGATGTACAATAATATGGCAGAAGGGAGACAAAGAGGACGTGTCATTTGTGGCATGAAGGGTGGACTGCCTGCTGTAAAGTATAGGAAAATAACCTGTACAAAATAAATTAAATAATCTGTACAATTTCAGATGTGTACAGAGATCCCTGCCATGTGTAGCTGGTTCAGCCTCACTACACAGTTAAGTCCTAATCAAATTGCAACTTTAAATGTGTTCTAAGTTCTTCATTAGAATTAAGAAATTACATGTCTTCACGTCCTTTCTGTAATAAAAGAATGAAATACTTTTCAGGGTGAAATATTAAATACCAATGTGTGGTTATACTTTGGTTTTTCCTAAAAAATATTGTGCAAATTTATATTATCTCATTTCTCCACCTTCTGGTTGTTGTGTTTTTTTTTCTTTTTTCTCTATGGGATCTCTTTAATAATGATATTCTTGTTCCTGTAGTTGGTTCTTCCTGTGCCTGTTTTCAGAAGAACAGCTTGAGTGACTTCCTCAATTCAGTTTTTATATTGTGACAAGTATCTCATGCTTCTACTCCAAATGCTGTGTGCTTGACTAGCCTCAATCCAGCAGGTGAATATCCCTCTATGAACAAAGCCTATTCTAATAGTTTCCAGAATATATATCAGCACCATTCTGCTGTTCTAAGCTGCCTCATGCTATAGTCCCCTTTATGAACCAAGAAACCATTTATAAATAAGATTAGGAATTTATTGTTACTAATCCTTCCTTATTTTTAATGTCCAGTGCTGCTGGATTATACTGCTTGTCATTTACAGGAACTGTAATATTTGGAGCTCACATTTTTGATTTTTTTTGTTTGCATGTTTATTTTTAAAATATTTTTTTCTTTGCTTCCAAGTCTTAAACTAGAAACTTAAAACAGGAAACTCTCTATATCATGCAGGAGGAATGAATAGCTGCCATTCCTCATTTCAGGCTGCTGTATTGGTCCAGTGTTTTAAGTCATGAAGTTTTTTTTTTAGCTGTGAAATTGTATTTTTTCCCCACACTGAGTTCTTCCCCAGTCTATCATCAGTAAATTTAATTTGCACTGTCCTACCTATGTGATAATTGTTGCTTATGGGACTGTTAAATGAATTTTGTCCAAAGATCAATCTGAGGCTGTCCAAAAATGAGCAGATGCTAGTAGAGTTTGATTTCCACTTCATATATGAAATATCTGTTGTCCTAGGAAGATCTGAGAATAATTTTGTTTCTACTTTTTACTTGTGTCAAAAAATGATTGTTTTGTTTTTTTTTTTAATGTGTCCAACCTGGTATTTATTACAGTAAAAAACATTTGTCTTCTGATACAGAATTTGAAATTTGCTTTACTTTTTAGTCAAAATTCCATTCATATTGCATTAAAAAAAAAAAGGAACTATTTTTCCTCCTTCAATCCTTATTTATTCATTGCAAGACCTTATTTGTTAATTGTTCTTTTCATTCTCCTTACAAATTTTAATTTATTCTTCCCTTGGTTTATTTTTATGATTACAATTTTTGTAATGTTTTTAACAAATTTAGGTGAAAATTAATCAAAGAGGTCTCTTGATGTAGCTGTCTATTCATTAAAGTCAGAAGCTCCTCAATATTTTTTTTGGGTTTCTGCCCACAGATTAAGACTGTCTCTCCAGACAAACTCTTGTGAAAGTCCTGACTCAGAGTATTTGTTGCATTTCATTGTAGATGATTCAAGTCTTCATTCTGTCTTTCTGAAATGAACAGTTAGATTTTTCTGTTCTAGTTCATCAGAAAGTTTTTCTGTGTGTGCAGTCCAAGGTTATGTATTCTGGCCTCTGATCTAAATCACCTGACAAAGCAATGTATGAGATAATACGAAATCTAGTTGATGCTTTGTGCCAAAAAAACGCCAAAAACCCAACAAACAAATCCCATCTCAATCAGATTTCTCTATTCTCAATACTGGTACTCAATGTTCTTGAATGTATATCTGGAGAGTTGAAAATACATTCATTTTTGGTGGTATCTGCTGATGGACCAAACCCACCACGCAGTCAAAAGAGATTGTACTTGAGAAGGAAGCTTTCCTACAGGACTTGAAAAGTTCTTCTGTTGGTTGCAGTCACAAAAGAGAGAAAACATTTTACTTTTACTCTTCAATTAATTATAAACATGTACTTCTGCCTTTGGATAACACTTTTAAATATGGTTTTGCAGACCTGCAAAATTATGACTTCAGAATAGCATGTAAAGTTATTTCACAGTAGAATAAAGGAATCACTGCTTAATACAATGTTAATCTTTTTACTAAACCAAAGCTCTTAACCTGAAACATTATTTTGGCATTTCATTCGTTTAACAAGACTTCATTGATTCTTAGTACATATAGTTTTTTTGAAATTGATTCTTGACTGTCTATAGTTGTTTTGTGTAAAAAATTTGAGTAGTAAAATTATAAAAGCTTATGACAGAAATTGCGTTAATCTGGTGTGTATATGTGTGTGAGGTTAGGAATATGTGGTATATTGGATAACATTTTGTTTTCACTCAAGAAGGAAAATATATCTTTGCATCTCTTTACTCACAGCAGTTTCATGTAATGTGGCTGAAGTTATTTTGGCTTACACTTCTTCCCTTAAAAGTTCACAGCATTTCACAAAGAGAAACATTTAGAAAGCAGGTAGTGGACTTAAAGAACTTAAATAACTCTGAAGTGCTTGTATATCTTCTAGAGCATACAGATAGAAGTGTGCATATGTATGTAAACTCTCTTGGAATATTTTGCAGGCATGTTAATTTAATTTAATAAGTATTCAGGAACAATCTTCTGTTTCTGCTTTGCTTAGTCATGCTCCTAAAGTGCTTCCTCTGCAGAGCATATTACAGCAAATCTTTTGAAGTGCTTCATCAGAAGCTGCAGGTGCCTAAGACAAGTGAGACACCCGAATAGCTGCCTTCTGAAATCTACTCATCATGTAGTATTCACAGATTCGTGTTTGTTTACAAGTCAATTTAAATTTCAGTTCTTGCAGTAAGCACCAAGACAATGGTTAAAGATTTATTTCCATCATAGTTACTGAAGAAAGAAAAACCAATAGGATCAGCTAGCTGATCTCTTTCCACTGCACTGTTTCCAAAGATTCACTTTACTGTTGGAGCAGATGAGGAAGCAGTAGCTAAAAAGGGCTCGAAGATTTCCTTATTTGCTGTGTTTACCACAAATGGCACATGCTAAAATCTTAGTAAATCCAGGTGAACATTTAACAAGTCACTTAAGTTATTTAAATTAATTAAGTGGGGATGACAAATTAAAAGACTGATTGGTTGTTTATTTTCACAGCGTCAGTTGCCAGAAAAATTGCTATCCTCCTACATTGTTTCTAAACATTTTTGCTTGAGAGAGTGACCAAATTTTTCATCGTTTCTGACTTTGCCAGGATGCATTTGTTCTGTGACTTAAAGCTGTTAGATATGCTCTAAATACTCTGAAAATTACAGCTCGCTTGGCTGGCACTGTTAGTCAGCATCTTCAGCTGCCGCGTCTCCCCGTGGCTGTTCCAGGGTGATGGGTGGAGCACACCACGATGCTCAGCTCTTGAATTTGGCCCTGTGCCTCTGTGGGGGCTTTCCTCGTGGCATCCTTTGTGTGCCTGGCAGCTCTGAGAAACACAGAGATATCCTGAGGGAGCAGCTTGCTCCAGCTCTGTCCCTCGGATCCTGCACTTGCCTGTATGCAGCTGGGGTAGGGGGGAAGATGGTGGCACAGCCACTTTTGGCGAGTTGGGAAGGGTAGGAGAGGAGGTATAGGGAAAAGGAAACACGATGGTGCCTGCAGTAGAGGAAAATGGAAAAGGATATGGCAGTGGAATGGGATGAGAGCAAGGGGAAAGAGAAGCTGCAGCAGGATGTGGTGACGAGAAAAGGCTCAGTGGAATATCAGGAGGAGGAAGAAGAAATCGCCATGGGCCTCATTAGTGAAAAGCAGAACAAATCACTCAGACACAGTGCTTAGTATTGTGTTAGAAGGTTGCAATGCAAGATGTAACCAGAAGTATGTATTCTATCACCATCTGTTGAAACCAGGTGGAGCAGTTTTCTTTATTTCTTCCACGACCTATCCTCCCTCCAGGAGATAGTATCTGTTAATGGGCCACTGAGTCCCATTTCATGACTGATAAAAATTCCGTCGTCCCACTGGGAGATGCTCCCCCCAGGGGGAGGAGCCAAGCATTCCTACCTGGATATAATCTGCAATGTGGAACACTGCAGTCAGCTATTTCCACTGGATACCCAGAGGAAGACCAGGCCCATCTACACCAGCTTCAGAGGAAATCTACAACCTTCTACGGGAACACTGCCTCAGAGCCACATCTGCCACTCCAAGAGGACTGCAGCCACTGTTCAATCAGACTTCTACTCACACCCTGACCCACATTGTGCCAGGTTGTATTCTGGTTCTGTCAGTGGTTTGGGTCATTTTTTGCATTAATGCATTTTTATCTTAATTTTCCTAATAAAGAACTGTTATTCCTATTCTTATATCTTTACCTGAGAGCCCTTAATTATAATAATTCGGAGGGAGGACATTTACATTTTCCATTTCAAGGGAGGCTCCTGCCTTCCTTAGCAGACACCTGTCTTTTCAAACTCAGACTAAAGCCTAACTAAAGTTCCATTTATGTTTCTACACTGTTGTCATCACCATTAAAGTCTTTCAAGTAAGAACACACATACAAATGATGATGTCTCCTTTGTCTCTTCTAGCAACGAAACCAGATAACCCCAGCATTGCTGAAAGTTTAATCTCAGAGTTTGGAGTTCAGGACACAGCCAGCCTGCTCTTGTCCTGCGTGTGTGCCTTTGCACTTGAAAAGTGTTCTGAGACAGTGATGGTTTTGCTCCAAATTTAGGACATCCTAAATTGTCTCTTTTCCTAGGTAGAAAAGTCTTAAAGCTGTCAAAATTTGCAAGCTTGACAGCATCATAGAATGTTTCACATGTGCCTTAACTTCTAAAGTGTATCCTAACTAGAATTGCTAAAAGTTACTGTCTGTATGTCCTCCCTTTTTCTTTGTTTTGAATTGTATTGCTTAGACTGTTCCACACATTGCAAAAAAAATCCATGTAAATGAGAAGTATAGTTGAATTGAGACCTTGGCACTGTGCCAAATATGATTAAGTTAAAAAAGTTTCAAACATGGATATTGTATTAATTTGAAAGAGTATAATATATAAAATAAACCAATATTATTGTTTCATTAATGTATGTATATAAATAGATTGAAATAATTGTATAAATATGTATTTATATAAGATTCTGAGACCTTATGTTGTTCTAAACTGTGCAGTAAACACAGTCATGCTGCAAAAATCAGGAAGAATTTCTGTCTAGCTCTTTTCTCATCTTCATGTCTGGCTTTTGCACGAGCTAAGAATACTCTTTAGTTATCCATCCTTGGAGCCTGTCTAAAATTGTCAATTTTAAAAGTTAAAAACCCCCAAAACATTCAAAGCCCAAAGCTAACTCTTCCCTCTCCTTCCTTTTTTTCATGTCTTAGATCATTTAGGTGAAAGTGAAAAATAGAGCAGTAGAAGGCAGAGCAAACTCCCATCCCTTTTTCCCTCATTTATCAGTGTGATATTTGGGAGGGGACAGAGGGGAGCTAAACGTATCCTTCTGTGAATACAGCTTCCTCCTGGCTTATGAGAGCTATTTTGCCAGTTTTATTTCTTCTTTTGGCTGCCTCCAAGTTTGTGGCCCATCTGTCGGACATAAACAAGCCAACAAGTTGTCTCGGGTTGCAAGAACTGCCTGGTTCAGTGGCAGCTTGAAGCAGAGCCCGCTGTTGGATAGGGAGGATGTTGTGTGCAAGGATTAGATGTGTGCAGCATTGCAGAGGCTTTTTTAATACAACAGGTATTGGGGAGTGGCGAATTTGAGTGGCTGGAAAAAAAGAGTGACAGATTCTGCTGAGAGTTTTTTTTCTTCCTTGCCATGGTCAGTTGTCAGAATCTCTAAATCAGCCATAAGCAGGCATTCTTGCAAATGATTATTGTCTTGAGGGTCCTGCATAGAAATAATAGAAATATTTTATTCAGTTTCAGGGCATCAGGATTCAGCATGTTCATAAGTTTTATGAAGTCAAAAGTTTTTTGCCATCACTGCCTGATGTAAGGGATTGTATGGATTATCTGGAATTTAGCTGCAGCTCCAAGGCCCTGTCCTTCCCCGTGCTGGCCTTGCAGACAGGTGTCTTGATGCTGAAAGTGTCAATGCTCCTTCTGCTGCATCTGTTGTCAGCTCCATGTGCCAGCACATTATTGGGCTGTAGTGCAAGGCCTGGAGAGTTTTATTTATGAAATAACCCAGTTTTAATATTGGTGCTTACTTGGTTTGAAAACTCTCAAATCATCTTTTTTGGTTTGGAGGACAGTGTTTTTTACACAGTAAAAGTGCTACAGCAGAGTAGTTTTATGTAACAATAGACTCCATATTTGAAAGGATAAATGTATTCAGTATATTGACAATGAACACTATCAGCTTTGATAATAAACACTTTTAGCTTTGTTGCTGGGCCACAGTGGTAGTAGAGGATCTTTTTGGACATTAAGCTTTTGTGGTTTTTTGGGGTTTTAAGACGCTTTCAGGGTTTTCTGAGTCACCTTAAAACGTGCTTCAAACTGCCATCAGTTGGTCAAATAAAATACAAAATACAGATAAGTAAATTTAAGTTAGTGCAAATCTGGAACTTGCATGCCTGGGACAGAGAGGTCAGTGTTTACATAGCATAAGAAATCACAGGTGCCTAAAGAAATGTGTCAAAGACTTACCCTTGCATACTACAATACACATCGATTTCTCATAATTGTGGCTGAATTTGTAAATCTTGATTTGATGAAAAGTGGCCAAGAACTATTGCCTATTCAAACAAAGGCAAGCTGGTGTTTAGAAGTCTAGAAAAATCATTGCCATAGGCTGATGTGCTCATTTTATCTATAAGTTTGAGGCAAATTCTGTATTTCAAAACTTGCCTTATTTTCATTGAAGTTTTTTTTGTTTGTTTTGGTTGCTTTATTAGTTTCACTCTTTTGAGAAATTTCTTCCCACACAGCTGTAGTATTTAAGCAAATAAAAACTATCAGGGGCACTTTATGGAGTCTTCAGTTTTCTATGCAAACCAGTTTCTTTGATCCACTTCCCAAGTCATTAGATCTCTTCTTTTAGTAATCTTGGGGTTTTGTTTGTTTGTTTATTTGTTTGTTTGGGTGTGGTTTTTGTTCATTTTTAATGATTTGTTGGCTTTTTGTGGTTTTAACACTTGGCTTTTATTATTCTGTGCTATCATGGACTTGTCAGCAACACTGAGAAAATTTTTAAACTTGCCAAAACAGAAGATCATGTTGATGGTGTAAGTGCAGAAGTAGTCTCTAATCTGCTGTCAAAGTGGTGTCTGGAATGGTGTTATCAATTCACCTTTCCAGCTTTTGATACAGAATTGACTACGTAGCATTTTGAGCTGCTTTCTTCTGTTTACTTCTGTTTTCAATATTCCATTTAATCGCTTGGCTTAGGCTAATACATGGTTTTGTTCTTACATTCAGAAAGTATAGTTTCACTTTAATTGTTATATCTGATTTCACATTAGCGTGCAGTATCCTAGCAACTTAATTCCGGGGTAATTTTTCTTACTTCGTCATTATTTCTGCAGTTTGACCAACCTTTCCTTTTAATTCTGTTGCAATGTGAATCTAAATATGGTTCTGTCCAAGCTGCCATTTGTTTCTTCAATAAGATGCAGACTATCCAGCTATAAGAAATGGAGTCTAGGTTAGTCAAGTCTACTGAAAAATGATGCAATGAGGATCTTCTTGCTGTGTTAATGGAATTCTATTCTTTATTGTTTATTCAGATGTGGTAAATGCAGCTTTTTTTCCTGAAATCTCTCTTGACCCTGAAAAACTGTTTTTTCTTCTTTGGAGCATACAGAGTTATGTTTTGCAGAATTGATATTCACACGGGGGAGGGCGTCCTGACAAGTGTGCGTTTATATCTCCAAGGCTGTTAGTTTGGGAAACTAAATGGAAAGAACTCTTATTTCTGCATATGCCTGATGTGGTAGCAAATAGGTTTTGTTTATTGGGTATCTAAATAGGTTTCTGTTGGACTATGTTGTTTTTGGTTGTTTTTTGATTTTTTTTTTCCTTTTAGCTTTTGCACATTTGTAATGATTGGATGTGTCTATTATTAAAGTGACATATATATTATAAATTATTTAGCATCACTTTTCTTCTGGGTAGTCCTTTTATCAGAGTACATTTTGGGAAGAAATTTGTTTACATTTCGGGGCCTTGAACATCATCCTGGATGTAAGATTAACATCAAGCTGGGAGAAAATAGGATTGGAGTGCTGTACAGCTGGAATTATTTCAAAGTGTACTGGACTGAGGAATTAAAGGACAGATGTTCTTCCATGAAAACTTATATGGATCTATTAAATATGAAAGTAGTGTTGACATGTTTATAAACATAAAAAGTACACTATATGTGTATCTTCACACTGAGAAGAGTTTTGAACCTTTTATCACATTACAAAGTTAAACACCAAAATAAATAAAATTTGTCAAACCTATGCATAATACTTAGTTACCAGAGTGCTCACTAACCATGGGGATCAGCTTCACAACTGTAGCTTGATTTATTAAATTTCACTCTTTGGCTGTAAGGAACTTGTAAATGACAAAGGGGACAGAGCTATTTCTGGGAACAGGGAGGATGCCCATGCTACTTGACAATTTCTGATAAATAAAATGCAAAATATCTTTGGGGAAAAGAGTGGCTTGTTAGAAAAAGCGCGGCTGTAAATATCTGTTACCTCAGCATACTTGTCCTAGAGGCTGTAGAGTCAGGAGACCCATGAAGACTGGAGTTATTGAGAATCCCTGTGGTCAGAAGTAGATGTGCAGAGAATCCCAACTGCACCTCCTGGCTGCTGCTGGGCACTGGGAGTCTTTGGGGAAAGCAGTGAGGCATATTTAAATCTTATATCACAAATCTGCTGTGGAAGGGATAAGCCACTGCTTCAGCTTGAACTCTGCAATTCTATGCTCTGCAAACTTGTCTATAGTTTGCCTTCCCTATATCCCCACTTTCCTGAGATTCTGTTTACAAGATCTACTACTTCATGTTTCTTCCCTGATAGGGGGAGGTTTGTCTTTTAAAGTCCTCGTTAAGTACAAAAATGAACAGGATTAACGGTTGATCTCTTTCTCTGGTTGTTTATTCTTTTCTTTTCTGCAATTTCTGCACACCAGGCTTTACACCAGCCTAGCGTGAACCTGGAAAAGCCTAAAAAGAACCTAAAAGCTAAAGGTCTAAAGCAAAACCCCTAAAGCTAAAAAAGTCTAAAAGCCTAAAAAGGTCTAGAAAAGTCTCTAACACACAGATTCAAGGTCCTCTTAAAGGACCTTAATTCACCCAATTATCACCACAAATGTACATTATTTCTACTTTTCTACCAATTAGTAACTAAACTTTAATTCATGTAACACTGCACTGTGGCAAATTCTGACCAATCACTCAGTGTACCAAACACCACAGAATATGGAGTGGATGAAGAAGAAAGAAGAAGCCTAAAAATCACAAGGATCCTCCATCTTGTCTTCATTTACTTACCATTCTAACAAACCCAAAATCCACATTTCTCACCCTGTGATAAATTACATATTATACTACTACATAATCATTAATGAAAATTCTGTCACATCCCAAAACCTGAGAAGCCTCTTCCATGGACAAAGGTTAAAAGCAGTATTTTTCAGAGGGTTTGGATCTTTAAAACATACAAAGAAATATTAACTGCATTCCAGATTCCAACAATTCTGGATTTTTATCTTTGTGTATAATATTTACTCAGTAATTCATCTTTTCAGTTGATGGACTGAATGCTTGTGCAAGTTAATGAACAAAGTAAAATTTTTTTAATCTCCCTAAAATGTGTAGATATTACTAGAATTTCCAGGAAGAGAAAGAAAGTTGATCTGCATGTTACATTAAGGATAGCAAATATTCAAATAAAAAAAAATAATAGTAATCAGGATATTTAACACTTCCTAAATTGTGGCTTTTATTAATGAAATTTAATGTAATGTATCAACATATTTTTCCAGGCACAAATGAAGAAAAATAGAGATCCAGTTTGTTTTAATCAATTTTTATTAATTCTGCCCTAAAACTCCTCATAATTTCAGTCTGGAACACAAACATGCAGAGCAGCAGACAGAGGGGAAATCTGTCTCATTAATCTCTGTTGGACAGAACATGGTGGAGAGTCATTTAGGATGCAGAGAGATTTTATGGATAACATGCTGTCCATGTTTCCACCCCAGCCAGAAAGGCTTCTGTGTCCTGGTCCAAAAAGGTGCCAAGCTGTGAGTACAGAGAGTGCAGTCAGGGGAGGAGTGAACAAAGTTTCCTGTCTTCAGCTTGGGAGGTGGGGGGAAAAGGCCAAGGTGTCAGGATTTTTATTCTATGAAAGGAGTTATTGATATTAAACCACATAACTGTGTCTTATCAGAGGCCTCCAGTGCTAGTTTTAGGCATCTTTATTTCTAATTCATGAGAAATATTTGTACAACTGTGAATAGCTGATTTGAAAAGGTTTTTTTGTTTAAGTTTTGGTTTTCCAATTTGAGATTAAATATTTTTCCCATGTTTGCTTTAAGTATTAAAAACTCTAACAATAATTGAAAAAAAAAAAAAGAAAGTTATGGGAAATACCTTTTAAAAGACAGAAAATGAAACCCCACTCAAACCCCCAAGCCTGGAGGAGATAGGAGTGAGGGTTTTAATGAATAACAGATTTTAAAGTGCAGCAAATGGGAAGAACATGACATGCTGAGTATTTTGAGGCTTTTTTTAAGGCAGTTTGCTCAGACTTATCTACAAACTAGAAATCTCCCAGTTCTTCAGCCAGGAGCTGGGAGTCTTCACATACCAGGCTCCAGCTCTGAGCTTTCATGTGCTCTTGAGCAGAGGCACTCTCAGATTCCTGTGCTCCAAAGTGCATTTTAGGCTCCCTGCTCCAGCAGAGAAAAGGGACACGGGAACTTGGGCACAGAAAGGCTCTTCCCTGCCAGGTCACACGAGCTGATAAATAATTGCTGATGCGATGGCACCACGTCCAGCAATTGCCAGCAGGGGAAGGCAACCTCGTGTGCCCTGGAGTTTCTGATTTCATAAAAGGTTAATCACCTTTGAGACATTTTGATAGTATGTAGTGTTTTCCAGAAATCCATTAGAAAATAAGCAGCTCTATTTAGAATTGGTATTGAAATGCAGCGTATTACAGCTGTGCAAAATGAGGTGCTAGCCTGGATCTCCAATGTGGAACACAATTCATGTTACATTTTATAAGATATTTTCTGGAAAATAACTAATACATGATTTAGCTACAGAAAGCCCCTGTTCTGTAACAGACCACAAAACTATCCCTGTTTTTACAGGGAAGTACAAATTGAGGCTTTGTGTATTACTGTCCCTGCAGTTTGTACTCCTAATCTCTACCACCAAAAAAATAGCTGTGCTTCATTGAGTGTTACCTTTTATTTTTTAGTAACTTCAATGACCATCCAGTTTTTCTAATGATCCATATTTTAGAATCTGAAAGAGATAATCTTCCCAAGAGAACAGGATAGGAGGGGGAAAATCTCAGCTGGACAGCTCCCTTTTAGTTTGGCTTGATAGATAATCAACTGGTTTTTATATCTGCTTGTTTGTTTCCCTCCTCCAATATTACTGAGTTCATTTTTATTTTAAAAAGGGAGAAAAAAACCATGAGTACAGTAACAGCACCTAGTTTGATAGAGAGCAACTGAGTAAAAGTAAAACACTGAGGATTTACATGGAAATTTGTAAGGAATTTACTGCCTTTTTTTTTTTTTTTTTTCTCTATATCTTCCATGTCACAACTTGCATTTTGGTTTTGGAGACTGAGAGTTTGCTGTCATAATGAGTTCTTTTCTTTGTAATGTATCTTAGTGCTAAATTACCATTTTAAACCCTATTTACTGCTACTCTTCCAAAAAGTTAATGTAAAGGAGGATTACAGCCATCATCTTTTGATGTTTCTCTACATAACATTATAGAAATTCTTGACTGTCTGGGTTCCCTAAGTGTCCTTCCTGCCAGATGAAAGTCATCAGGAAATTTTAAGTATCCTTTTTGGTTTACTCTGCTACCATCTCTTTCTGGGCAAGAAACTCAAGCCCAGATTGGCAGAACAACACTGGTGTAGGAAGAAAATATCTGAGGGGTGATCTGTAGTTACTTATCCAGGAGTCTAGATATGAAGGAAAACCAGGGTGCACTAATGCCTTTTCTGAGACATCTCCTACATCTCCTATTGGACAAGAAAAAGGACCACCACCTTCATATCTCATCATCTCTTTCATGCCAAATCAGAGAACAGACTCCCCCCTCAGTCATCAGGGCCTCCTGGCAGGTGTCACCTGTCTCAGATAAGTGCTTTAACCAGAGGACTTGGAGAATGCTGCTCCATGAATTCCCTCTCTAGAACAGCAGGTTATAAAGTGTTAGCTACTCAATGTTACAATTCTGATAAGAGTGTGAAGTAAAATAACTTACTTCACTTGCTAAAAAAGCTTCATATTCCCTTGGTGAGACAGGATGGATTCAAACTCTTCTGTCTGAGTAGTGACTCTGTACTTCACCATTTTTTGATTATTTAAACCACTGCACTTTTGGGATTCCATACATCCCACTTAAATGGTAGTGGATCAGCAATACCCTGTTCCCTTCGGCTCTCTGTGGTGGTTATTTGAAATACAAAAACGTTCCTCATTTTACAATTCCATTTCTAGTGATGGCAAATTTTAGACCTGTTTATTTGACAATGTTAGATTCTCAGGATAGATGCTTAAACCTCCGAGACCTGTGGAGTGAAATGAAGTGTTTGCTGTCATCCAACTTGTATATTTTGCTCTAAATTGCATCCTCAGCTCTTAAACTTCTCTTTTCTCTGAATGCTCTGTGTAAATTGGACTCTTCCTGTTGACTTGGATACAACACTTAAATAATTGCAGTGTAAATGCTGAGTAACATTCCTCTCAAGTACCATGGTTTCCTGACTCTACTAAAGATGGCTTTTGCAAGATTTAATTTTTTTAATTTTCTTTTGTTTGAACTTGAAAAGTTCTTCATAATGTCTTCATAGTCTTCTCAAAATCATACATTTTTCAGATTTGTTTTATTTTTTCTTTTTCCTGAAAAAGCTCATACCTGCCAAATGAAGTGGTGTGATTACTCATTGCTGCTAGGGAATTGTCTCGGTTCAATGCAAACCCCAGGTAATATTTGTACAAAGGAGAAATTAGGAGTTATGATAATGGCAGTTCTAAATGGCATTTGAAAATTCAGTCCACAGCTGTGATGTATTGGGGAAAACAAATTAATTTTCCATAGAGCCTGCTGTAAGGGTATAGGTCTTCTAACCACCAAAGTGAATGTTCCAGGTTTATGTTGCAGCATGATTAACTCATTGGAATGTAAATTTGCTTGTAGAGGTATTTTTTAATAGGTGCTCACAGCCTAAAAATTACAAACCAGTTTTAAGTGAGATTTCTGTGAAATTTTTCGTGGTTCAATGCCTTCATTCTGTACAGCTTAGCTGTCCACCATGGTTTGTATACAATGGAAGGACACTGAGCTGAAATCACTTAAATGAGAGACAGAGAAGAGCTCAAATGATTTTTCTTTGAGAAGAAGAAATTCCTATCCTTTGGAATTATTCTTCCTTTTCTTATGAGGCTCATGATTACGAAAAAACCTTTCTCTAGCCTAGGAAACAGTCAGTGGACTTCTGAACTCAGAGGGCTTATTTCAAGGATATTTGCATTGTTGTTCTCTTTCTTATGTTTTCAGCAATGAATATTTATGATTAAGTATGTTTCAATTGAAATAATTTAGCTGACTGTTAACCCAAATCTTTTTCAGGTGTTCGTATTGGTGACTTGCACTAACTTACTGATGTGGCTTTAGAATTATGTTTATTTTGTAATTCCATTTGATCTTGAGGTATTCAGAACCCTCATAAACAATATCTTGGTATCCCAGTTGGGTGACAAAAAATTAGTATGAATGAATATTCTGTCACTCTTCTCATATCCTTAATTCATACAACATTCTAAAACCATTCACTTCCTAAATATTTTTTTAATTAGTTGGAACTTGCAAATTGTGTGTTAAGTTTATGCAACAGAGTCTTTTATATTAGAAATGCTCTATAATTACATTTTTTCAGTCATGAAAAATGAATTAGTGCTGCATTTTATGTGATGACAAATTTTCCTGTTTGTTCTAATTTTACTGAATAGCATGCTGTAACTTCTTGGCACAGCCTAGAATAACTCTATTTAGCCATGAAAGTAGGAACTGTGCTTGGTACCAGAAAAGGCCAATATTGTGTGTAAACAATTAACTTACATGAAAGCAAAGCAAAACTGCTGTGAGAAGGATGACATGGGGAATTGGGCATCAGACACCAGTACACCAGTTTGTCCAGACAGCTGGGATCAGTGAAAGTGCCTGAAATGGAGCTTGAGCAGGACTGCTGGGCATGTGGTGCAGATATTTTCTCTTCTGGGAATATTAGTGTATCCCTGTCTGACTTTGTTTTGAGAGTGAGGAAGTAAGAGATGGAAGACATCAGGGCTTTTTTTCTTCATTGCTGAAAAATCTGATTAGAGACATAACAAAACTCAGGTTTTATTTTGTCCTATGGGAAAGTGTTGTTTTTGTTCTGTCCATTCCAGATGAAAATGGAAAACACCCAGGAGACAAATTCTCAAAAGAAAACACATTTTGGGCCTGTCAAAACACTTTGTTTTGATTAAGTGTGCTCTCCTGTTGTGTTGTTTTTAACCTTTATTAAAGATTGGTAATCAGGTTGCCTACTCTTCGATGTGGTTGGCTCGCCAGCCATTGTTCTTCCTGACGCTTCCGTGGTTCTTGGGAAGTGTCAGATGGAACCAACCAACCATGTTCTTGTGGAACTCCAGAGAATGGGGAAACACGTCAAACAAACAAACCAACCCCCCAGTCTGGGTCCACCGAGTCACCTCCATTTCGTGCAGCTTTCTGAACTAGAGCCAGCTAATAAGTGAAAAAAAGGATTTTAGACAGGAGAGAGAGAGAGATAATAATGACTATTAATCTAATTCCTAAATTAGGTTGCTCTTCTGGTGCTGCCTTCTAGTGCTCAGGTTAATGTCTAGTTACTTGCTGTTCTTTCTGCCATGTGTGTGCTTTTTGCCATTGAGACACCCTGCTTCTTTGTAATGCTTATATAAAGTTCAGAATGTTTTTTATGTTATAACTAACATAATAAATGCATTGTTCAAATAGGACAGAATATTCCATGCCTGTGTGTATTATTTGTAATGCCAGATGAATCTCTTGAGTCACTTAATTCAGAGTTTTTACTTGTCAACTGGAAGGCTTCCTCAGCTTTTAAATCTGAATGCTGTGTCAGACGTTCAAAAGCTTTCCAAAAGTCAATGTACATTGCATTCACTGTGCTCTCCTTATCTGCATAGACAGTCACTTTGTCACAGGCGGAAATTAGGTTGGTCGAGCATGATTTGCTTTTTGTAAATCCATGTTGACTGCTCCTGATTGACCTTTGTAAACATGCTTTGAAATGAATTGTGAGGATTTACAATCTCTGGCTTATGCCTTTCTTGTTATCTCAGGTGGTTGCCTGATTTCCTTTTAAAACACAACAAACCCAAACCCCATAATGAACTATTTTGGCTTTGTTTAAAAGCCTTTGAAAATCTTTGTAAATTCCTTAGATGGAACATCATTAACCTTGTGCTGTTGTTCCTCATAGAACTGCATTTTGTTTCCAGGCTTTTCTTCAAAAACCTGTGTTGACTCTTCCAATGTAAATCACATTTATCCACACATTTTACTAGCTCTGCTCTCTTTGTGTTCCTTGATATTTTGCCTAATGTAGCGATCAGGAGCATGGACCTACAGTTCCCTTAATAAACCATGGAACCATTTTAATTTTTTTTTTTTTTTTTATAATTATTTTTTTAACAACAGTCATTTCCACTTTATAGATAGGAAGGTAATTTTAAATGTGATGTTACTGTGCAAACTGTGATGGATTGCACAGCAAGCAATACACTGTGCTAGATGGGTGGTTCCCCACCAACTTCAGCATTTGTGGGAGTATCTTTGCTGGATTTTAAAAATTTGTTTAATGGAGAATATAGTTTGGACTGCCTTCAGGATCCATTATCAGTTCCTGGTGCTGATCAAGACATTCATTTGATCCTGGCTAAATATGATTCTTAAATACTAGTTTCCATCCTAATTAAGCAGTTTCGGGCTATTCCAGCAGGCTTAAGGTGAAATATGTGATGCAGTTATCCAATATTAGTGAGTAATGGAGGACAAAATGTTCTTTGAGCAGGAAAGTTTGTGATATGCTGATTTTTCACAGACCAGGAGAGGTTATCAACACCTCAGACAACTCAAGCAGTACAGAAGCAGAAATCTTCACAGTACAAAACTTGTCACAAAATAATACAGCAGAAGCAGTTTTGTAAATACACTAGGTAAAATGGCTGTCTCCATTATTCTAATGTGACCTCTCTACTAATATATAGTTTAAACTGAGTCTAAATGAATTGGATAAGTAGACAAATGATGAAAGCAATTTGAAATTCTCTAAGTGTTGCAAAAGCAGAATCTCACTGCAATTAGGTGCCTGCCTTGCCCAAAGTAAGACTCTTTTTTTTCATTTTTAAATACTTTGTTGTTGTTGTTGTTAAAATAGGATGCATGTTTCTAGCTGAGTTTAATGGCTAGCCACATGGGAATTTGTGCTGCTCCAGCTAATGTGAATTCCTAGTCAGAATCTGTAGGTGGCTTTTCCTCATAGAATGTAAGACTGGTAGTGCCCACAACAGTAGTAAAAGAAAAGATGGTAAAATAAAGTTAAAACAAGGTGAACATCTTTGGTGAAATTTCTCTGGAATATTATTCTATTCTCCAATAAATTATGATTAAAATAATACCTGTGTTACAGGTGAGATTGCCTCTTTAATTAGGTGTTTGGTTCATGTTCAGTCAACTTATCTTCCATAGCTGACTTTAATCAGCAAACTCGATTACTTTCCTGTTCATCTCTTCTTTGAGATAATTTAATCATTTTAATAATTTAATAATGGGCCATCCCGTTGCTATCTTAGAGCACGTAATTGAATATCTCCAATTTCAGTATCAATCCTTGCAGAGCTCCACCAGTGACTTCTCCTTGCTGTGAGCTGTGACTGTGTGCTGCTGCACTGTTCCTTAGCCAGGTATTTCCTCCTGCTGGATTTTACACCTGGTGGCAGCTTTGTTCCTTTAAGCACCTGGGGAAGGGGCATTTTTGAAAGCCTTTTGTATAAGTACACCCCTGTCCACGGCTTTTTTGACACCTTGGCAAGACCCCAACAGCTCTCTGAAGCATCAGTCCCCTTTACAAAAGCCAGGAATGTCAAACTTTAATCCTTAAACCTTCTACCCAGTTTTTGTTAACAGTTTATACTCAAAAAATAACATCAAATTCATGGAGATACAAGGGTTTGTTTGCAAAGGTGAACTCTTTTGGNCCCAACAGTGATATTGTTGATAAAAGACAAAGAAAAAAATGTAAAACACTCTTTTGGTGCTAATCCTTATAGTTCATCTGCTTAATGCTTGTTGTGGTGTTGAAATGACATTTTGTTTCAATATTAATTAAACCCTGGCAGACAGAAGGGTCCCCATTTAAACAAATTTTGTCAAAACTTACTTTAATCTGTTGTGAGTGGAATAAGCTAAAAAAAATCTCTCAGAGCCCCAAAAGGACGCTAAGAGCCCTTAATTGCCCTGACCAGCATCACTTGCACTGGAGCCCTCTGCCCCTGGGCCATGGAGCTCCATTTAAGCTCAGGCCAGGCAGCTGAACCTGCCCTGAGTCTGTTTCCAGCTTTGCTCCTGAGCATCAGTGGAATTTCCCTGCTTGTTCTTGGCTCATTCCTTGCCCTGCTGCTCCCAGGGGTGTGTTGGTGACCTGTGACCAACTCTTTGTGTCCCTGCTCACCATGCTCAGGCACTTTGGGGCTTTTCTCTGCTCAGGATTCACCTTTTGTGCTGGGATCGTCCACAGCTCCCTGCTTGGGGAGAAGCCCAGCTCTTGCAGCTTTCTTCCAGTGAGTTTGGTGAGTTTTATAGATTTAAAGTAGTTGAACCTCTGTTAAACCTC
>VYXF01000615.1:73293-100889 GCA_013397295.1 Polioptila caerulea | reverse complement strand
TAAAAAACAATGATGTAGTGTGTGTTGTAAAAAAAAAGCAGCAGTGACAGAGTGTTCTGTCCTGTGATTTGATGAGTCTCTTTTCCTCAATTTTTTACCCATAAACTGCAGATACTGAAGCTTAGCATACTTTTAATTTTTCTTATGGTAATCTTGTATGTCCATCTTGGATTTGCCCTAGCATGATTACATTTTTTTTTTTTAATAAATTTAACTGAAAGTGTATCATAACTATCATTTTCGAGGACTGCTATTGAGAGCTTCTAGTTTTGGTCTCTCATTTTTCTTCCTTTTGTTGTCTGTGTTTACAGATTCTGTGGATAAATGAAAAGGCTCTTGTGATAATCTCTTGCAAACAGGCAATTATATTCTAGATTGTTCAGGTAACAAGCCATTGGACAAGAGGAAACATCCTCAAATTGCACTAGGAAGGGTTTAGATTGAATATTAGGAAAACTTTCTCTGAAATGTTGTTCAGACATGGGAACAGTGCCCAGGGAAGTGGGGGGGGATCCTTATCGCTGGAAGTATTCAGAAAATTGTCAATGTTAGGCTTCAGGGCATGGTTCAGGGATGTACTTGGCAATGTTAGGTTAATGGTCAGGCTGGATTCTCCTGGAGCTCTTTCCCCACCGAACTGTTTATATGTAAATATTTTTGGGGGGTTTGTTTTGTTGGTTTTTTTTAATATCTTTACATTGCGCCTCCGAAGGGTTAATGGTTGCACCAAAAGCTCTAGACTTCACTGAGAGTCCCACCTGATGTGGGAAAAGCAGGAGTGTGATATCCATGGAGTCCTGTTGGCTGAACAGTGGGAGTGAGAGGGTCAGCACTGTCCCTTATTGAGAACAGGCAAGCAGAGGTATCACTCAGTCTGAGTGATACCTCCAGGCCTCTTCTCATAGTGCAGTGCAAGGACTGTTTTCCTCCTCATAAACACACCTCAGAAAAGCTTTCAGTTATTAAAACTCAGCAATACTATTTTTTGATTAGTATCTCAACATATTTTTTCTTAGGCAACACTGCATAAATTGAGTTCCTGTGTTCTGTATGTGATACTGGGCTGTGTAGTTTATTACACGGTGGCAGAGATGAGATAGACTTTCCCTGCACTTAAATTCAGCTGTAAGCAATAGATGTTTAAACTGATGTACCCTGTGTTTCAGCATGAATCACTGCTTTTGGTCTGACATTGTCCATGTGCTCAGTGGGCAGAGCTAATGCTGTCAGAGGAAATAGGTTCATATCTGCCTACAAAAATCGATTCTAGGCTGGACTGTTTGAGTTGTGTTGTAAAAGTTGATAATACACAGTGAGTCAAGAATAACTGTCTATATTTTGAAGTAATTAAAAAACTTGGTTTCTGTCATAATTGGTGCATGCTCAGAAAATGCTGGAAAGAGTGTACAGCTGCAAAAACAAGTTATTGTTTAAAACATGCAGGTGAGCAGCTTGGGTGCACAAACATCTCTGTAATTGAATTAATGCAGAATTAGAGGCAGTAGAAGATAATTGAAAGATAATCCTTTTTACCTTCTCCCTCTGTTTCTTTGTTTTTAGCTTGGCAAAAGTTTTGCCAGAGTTCTCTGAGATTTAGCTGGGTCTGCTTCAATTCAGGAGCAATCTGCTGCTTCATCTTGGTACCAAGCTTCTTCCCTGGCTGCCTGTGATGCTGCTCTCTGTGCTGAGTGGGAGCTGTGTCTGTGCAAACAGGGTTTCACAGCTGTTCCAGCTGAATGTGAGCAGTGCTGGAGTGCCTGTTGGATTTAGCTTGTAGCAGCTCCCTGCAGAGGGAGGTTTCACAGGCAGTAGCAAAGAAGTTTCTCTCTGAGAAATTTTTGGTGTGGATAATGCAGAATAGTCCTAACTGAATGTGAAGGCTGAAGTTGGTGCAGTTGCAAGCTGAAAGTGGCTTAATCTTTTATTGTAAATGGAAAAAATCTCTGTATGTTGTTTTCAAGAGTAATGAATCTGTCCAGGTTACTGTAACCCCATGGTGGTGCTATTTTTGAGGTGAATTTTGTGTTTTAGGCCTGTTGTTGATAATTTGAAAAGAACAAATTTTGTAAGGGTGTTACACTACTGCCACAAGAATGGACTACAAAACAGTTGACTCTATTTCAAAAAATCTGTCATCTGTTTGTCTGAAATCAAGGAGTAAATCAATTTGAGAATAAATATAAGGTGAAAATAAATGTATTAAAGCAAACAGACAGTTTAAGAAATAAAATTAAAAACCACTGAAACTTTAATTGAGGTGTGTTTTGACTTGTAGGAAGTACTATGTCACATGAACAGTTCTGCTTTTGAGTGCTTAGACACCTATTGCAATTCACATTGGGTTCTCACTGTGGCTCTGTCAAACTTCAAGTGGGATTACTTAAAATGGATTACTTAGAGTAGCAGGGGACTTTTCATTTGTTTTCCTTCCACATGTAGTTGTCAGAGCTTCTCTTTGCATTGCAACCTCTGCTGCTCAGAGTTAATCTGTGCCAATTATTAAGGATTCAGTTGCCAGCAGGAACTGAAGTTAAACTGGTGTTGCTCCCAGTTGTTCACCAGACTGGGGTTTGATGTTCTGATAAAAGGCCAGTGGAAGATTCAGAGAAATGCAGTAGAAAATATAAGTGTCTTCATGCACTCAGATGTGAAGAACTCTTTAATTTATTCTAGCACCACCTCCTTTTTACTATCATCTACCTTCTTCTCTACCTCCTTACAGCTCTAGAGAAATCCCTTCTCAAGCAAACTCACTTTTTTTTTTAATTCAGAAGAAGTAGGGATTTTGAAAAGACTGTATTATATTGCAAAATAGTTTATCTCTACAAACTCTTTTAGTCCTTGTTTCAGCTAATGAGTGAAGTATTTACAGTCAGTACTCAGATTTAATTTTTTTTATGCATGAACTATTTAATGTTTTTTTGTTTTTCTCCAAGTTTATTGAACTTCCCTCTTTAATGGGTGGGCATTTCAGTATGAGTGCAGTAAAACCTTATACATGCTTTGTTTCTGCAGTGAGAGCCACAGATCGTACTTACCGCAGACTGTCAAAAGTGCTAATCCTGTATCTTTGTGATTTTGACATGTGTTTCTTGGAAGCTCATTTAGATGCATATTTGGATTTGGTGCATGGTTCAAGGCTTTAAATACAAAAGTTTAGAGTCTGGCAGCCTTTACTTCAAAGACAAATTATATAATGGGGTGACTTCATGTTTATTAGCCATTGTTTCTTGGCTGCTGCTGTTGTGCTGTGGTATAGAATACTGTCATTGAAGATGATTTATTTTAAATGAACAGTTCTTCCCCTTCTCTTGAATAGTTATTTGGAGCTCTTTAAATCTATCATTACTGGTTCTTTCAGTGATTTCTTTAATTTAAAGATGCTTGGTTTAGATCTGTAAGTGTGTACAAGCAGAATGACTGAATTTTCTGAGCATCAAATGCTGGGTGAGAAAATTTACTACTTTGTATATATGCTTCAAGTTTTAAATGTGGAAAAATATCTTGTTTCTTATTTTCTTACATTTGTTGGAAGAGCAAATGCCATCCAAATAAATAGAGTTAGAACATGAAAACTTGCAAAATGTTATTTATAAAGCGGTTTTGTTTTTTTTTTTTTCCCACCACATTCATAGACATAAATGAGTTTTTTCAAGTACAGTGTTTTTTGTTTAAGAAACATTTTTGGTTGGTGGTCCAACAGCAAGGCCAAACATAGTGTTTCTGTGATGGCATAGGTTCTGAGAACTTGCAGATTAAAGCTAATCATTCTGCTAGGTTATTTTGTGTCTGGATCCCTTCCACAGACCAGAAGCCAGCAGTCAGAGAAGGCAGCACAGCAACAGGAATGAACAAAATGGAATTACAGGGAGAGATGGAATCCCTTCCTTCTGTTCCTTACAGTGTCTGAGTTGATGTGGAGTTACAAAGTAAAGGAGACAGAGGAGCTCATCTGCAAGAGGATTACCTGCCAAGTCAATACTTCTGAAATATGACAATGGCTTACATTTCACCTTATAATTTTATTTCTTTCTGCCTTTGAAGATTTTTGAAGAAAGACTTAATTTTTCCTTCGGTGAGGGTGGCTGGCAGCTTTGAATTTCAAACACTGGCTGAAGATGTATTTCAACACCTAATACTTGCAGTTAAATTAGGTTTTCATTTGATCAGGCATAAGTAAAGACTTGGACATGTTCTCTTCTGATTACTGGTTGGCATTTTTTATTAGTTTGTTTTATTATTTCTACTTCTTTATTTAAACAATGCAGCTACATTTGAATTGTAAATACTCTGGAAAACATCCAGTTGAAGCAGATGTTTCTACTGTAATCTGTTTAATTACAAAAAAAATAGTTTAATTGATTTTTAAATTTGGGAATTCTGAAGTTTATATTGGCCTGGTCATAGTTATTTGCAAATACTTCAATTAAAAAAAAAAAAAAACAACAAACAAAAGCACAAATCACTAAAATTGGGAAACATGAGAAAGAGACAATTGAATATTTCTACTTTATTGAGACTAGCCAAGACAGGATTTCACTTCCTTCAGTTAGTCAGCAATTTCAGTTTATTTAATACTTGTAAATAAGAAATTACTGTATTTAGACATACTTAAAATGTCCTGCTCCTCAGATACTGCAAGAGACTTAATTGCAAGTTAATGGATAGATGAAATTCAACTGAGAAAAATACATTTGATACATACAATTTCTAATATGCCAGCACAGGATAGGATACTTCCAGTTGGAACGTTCCTTTGGAGATTTCTAAGCCATCCTCTTGCTTTCAAAGAAGATCAGCTGTGAGGTTTGACCAGGTTACTCTCGATCCAGTAGGAGCTTGAAAGCCTCCAAGGACTGAGATTGCACAGGCTTTCTGGGCAACCTGCATTGCTGCCATCATGAGGAGGGAGATTCTCACTGTAGCTGATTTGGACTTCCTTAATTTCACCTTATTCCTACTGTCTGTTGTGTTCCCACCAGGCAGCACTGTCTGCTCTGGGCATCTGCCTGCTCTGGTGTGGGATCCTCCCTGAGCTGCAGGTGGATCTCTGCCTCCCCCTGGTCCTGCCTGGGCTGCAGGTGGATCTCTGCCTCCCCCTGGTCCTGCCTGGGCTGCAGGGGCACAGCTGCTTCACTGTGGTCTCACCAGGGGATGCAGGGGGATCTCAGCTCTGCACCTTGGAGCACCTCCTGCCCCTCCTTCCCTTGGTGCCTGTGGACTTGTTCCTCACTCCTCTCTCCCACTGCTGATTCTATTGTGCAGGTTTTCCCTCTCCTTCTCCAATCTGTTGCCTCCGAGCTGCTGCCACTCCTGACTGGCTCAGCCTTGACTACAGTGGGTCTGCCTTGGAGCTGCCTGGCATTGGCTCTGTCACACGTGGGGGAAGAAGCTTCTGGCAGCTCCTTGCAGCATCCACACCTGTAGTACCCCTGGCTACCAAAACCTTCCCCTGCAAGCCCAACAGAGGCAGGTATTTGCTTATCTCTGGCCAGTTGTTTTCCAGAAGGAGGTAGCTTGATAAAACTGCTCAAGTCATTTGTGTGGGTAGTGTTGCTAGGTCTGAATGTATATCAGAAAAGGGGGTGTGTTGTTTTTCTAAGTATATTTGATGATTTTTGTGATTCTCTACCTGAGTTCTGTGAGGATAAGAACAAGAAGCAACTACTGTGACTGTAATAATGGGGTAAAGTCTTGAAGTACAAAACAAAATGAGGGATAGCAATTACACAAAAGAACCATTGAGAAACAGTTTGGTGTAAAAGATTGTCACAACCTCTGGACAGGAGCTGTATCTCCTGTGAGAGTATCTGGTACACACTGCCTATTAGAAAACAGTTGTTGTGTTGGAATTCCAGATAGGAATAATTGCCATGGAGGATGATCACAAGCAGGCTTACTGTTTCCACAGCTGCTGCTTCAAGATCAAGTGGTGATATGAAGGTGGATTAATAAGGATGTAGTGTTGCTCTGGTTCTCCATTCCTTTTGCCATAGTAAGAGCTTCATAATAGGACATGTGGCTGTGTAGCAGCACTGTGGCCCCGTGTCTACATCAGGGCCATGGCTCTGTGTTTGTCAGCACTTTGGCAAACATATACTATTTCTGAAATATTATGAAAAGTGATTTAAATAAGCTTTTTCAATAAGCTATACTGCCTATTCCATAAATCATGAAAAATGATTGTCTGGATTTCACACAAAATTCTTGAGATTTATTTATCTTGTGTATTACCTCTTCTGAAAAGCAAAACTCTAACCAGAAATAAAAGCAGTCAAATAGCAGATGGTTATACTTCATATTGCTTCGTTTTCAAACTCAATGAAAAATTTTATACCGAGTTCTTTTTATACAGTGTGTGGATTGATTTTTTTTCTTCATAGAACTTTTTTTCTTCAACCACTTTAAATTTTTTAAATAATCATTTCCCCCCCCTCCACTTTCCATATATGCAAAATTATGTTGCCTTCATTGTTCCACACAGGTTTTCTCAGTGAAGGTGATTTCTGAGGAGTTGATGATGCAAAAAATGGCAGGGACTTTAACTTGAAATCAGCAAGGTTAGTTGGGGAAACAAGTGTGTTCATTGAAGTTTAAGGTCTTTTTTTAGTTTCCCTGGCTTTTCATGGAATTTGATGATTTTATTATTGGATTATTATCTTTCAGTATTATTGGATGGTGTGGGGGCAAAGTATATTTTAAGTCACAGAGATATATTTTGCATAAGTTGCTTGTTATTGGGCAGTTTCTTTTGGTCATAGAGAGGTAATTTGCTTTCTTTGGCATAAATCCAAGAAAACCTCTTTTTCCCTTTCTCGGCTACTTCCCAGTGGGCAGTTTTTCATCCTTTTTGTACTGGATGCATGGTTCTGGGGGTTGGATTTTTATATTTTTTAATTTGCGTCTGACAGTTCTTAAAGCGGTGTCTTATTTTTCTACGTGCCAAAATTGCTGATAAATAACTTTTTAAGGACTAACAGGAGATAAGAAGGGCAAAAGACAACTACAGGAGGAGAGTTCTACTCGTTTCTACACTTGTCCAGATCTGGAAGTGCATGGAAGTGGCTGTGTTTTCCTAAAAGCCTCTGCTTTTTCTGCCAGCATCTGTGGATTTATGGCACTTGGATTTGTCAGCTGCCTTTATCAGGACTCCAGTTCCCTGCCAGCAGAAAGGAAAAGGCTGTGAGGAGTCAAAGCCTGTGTCAGTGGAGTACTCAGTTTGGATGAGCCTGTGCGTGTCAGAGCTGCACTGGAATCCTTTTGCCTGCTTGTGACCCTGAGTGTTTTGGGGAGCTGGCACTGCCAGGCTGGGTGCACAATCCCTCCCTCTCACAGGGCTGGGGGCAGCCTGGCCTGTGTGCCACCTGGGAATAGCACAGCAGTTTGCACCTCTGGCTTCTTCAGGCTTAGTGGTGGCATTGCCACAGGAAATTTGTTCCTATCCATGGAACAAGCTGCTAACAGTCAAGTTCTATGGAAGCTTGGGGGAAAATGAAAAGCAGGAAAAGGGAAACAATGAGCACTGCACTTTGAAAATCACTTCTTTCTTCTTGGGATGAGTTTCAAATTTTATGGAAATGATGAAAAAATTAAGTCAAGATTGAGCTGGTGACATCACATGTAGGAAGTGAAGCCACAGCACACAGGGTGTGGGTGTCAAGGGTCTGCTGGGTGCCCAGGATTGCCCTGTGCTGGACACAGCTGGTCCCTGCTGACCCCTCCACCCAGGACACCCCTGAGCTCCCAGCTGCAGTGGTCATGCCTCGGGGACAGCTGGACTAAGGAAGGACAACACTGCCTGGTGGTGAAGGGAAAAATGTGAGAAACAGCCCTGAGAGTCCCCAAGGGATAGAGAGGGCAGGAGATCCAGCTGCAGGAGCAGGGATTCCTCTGAAGATTGCAGGGAAAGTGTGGTGGGGCAAATATTCCCTGGCAGCTTATGGACATGATGATAGCAGAGTAAATGCCCCCATTGCATCCATGGAGGGGCCCCACAGGAATACTTTTATCCCAAAGGATTGCAGCTAGTGGGAGGGTCCCATGCTGGAACAAGGGAAAAGTGGGAGGAGGAAGGAGCAGCAAAGTGGAGCTGGGGACTGACCTTACAATGCTGTCCAAGCTACTCAGGGAGGGTGGAGCTAAAGGAGCCAGGATTGAGGGAGTAGAGTGAGCAATGAGGAGGGGAAGGTGTTTAGTTTTGGTCTTTTTTTCTCACTGTGTAACTCTAGTTTATTTGGTAATGAATTAATTTTCCCCGGGAACAGTCTATTTTTTGTGATCCTAATTTTTAAATGATCTCTCTGTCTTTATCTCGACCCATGGGCTTTTCCATCTTATCTTCTCCGCTGGTGAGAAGGGGGAATGAGAGCAGCTGGGTGGGTGCCTGGCAGCTGGTCAAGGTCACATCATCAGGAAGTTAAAATCCATATGTGCTCCTGAGGGTATTTAGCACAAGGGTTTAATTTCAATTGCTTTCCTATTGAAGCATTTTCAGAATTTGTGTGTTGAAAATGTAGCACATCTGTGAGGTCAGTGAAATGTAAGTGATGTTTTATTTAAAATTTTGAAGAAGATCTTGTTCAGCCAAGGCATGGAAAAGGCCATTCAATTCTAGGGTGTCATGCCAGTTAAAGTTTGTTCAATAGAAGCAACTCGTGTGTTTTCCTAGCTAATTCCAACGAGATAAATTAATATTTGGCAAATGGAGAGAACATGATGTGGTAAATAGTAAGCTTCTGGAGAGGTTTGAAATAAATATTGTAATAAAAAATATGTTGAGAATCGTCCTAGAGTGTCTCCATTTACAGAGAACAGATGGCATGGAGATTAATAATGGCATACAAAGCTTTTTACCTCTTGGTCATGAGTTTGAACTGCCATGAGGCTGGACATGATTGAAAGTTGTGGCCATCTGTCTAATGGCCTACATGAAATGAGTTAGTTGTCTAAATCCAGTTACTAAAGAGCATCACCTTCATCATCATGCAGATATCACAAATAATATCCATTTTTACCTTTAATCAGTTTGCCTTCTGAAGAGGAAATAGCTTTTCAAGAATAGCCAAATCTCCTGTGGTTCACAAATTTATTTTTGCCGTAATGTAAATTTGATTTGTTTTTCTGCAGATATGTGACTGAACACATTAATTTAAAATATGATGATTTTAAGGAAATCTATTGATATGCTGGTTTATTGTATTGAAAAGGGTGTTTTATTTCTGTTGGCAGCTGCCAAGAGTCTTAATCTGACTGATCCCACAGTTATGCCACTGCAGTACCATTGCTGTGCTCTGTCTCCACAGAGATGGAACATTCCAAAGGTTTTAAGGTCAATTTTATTAATTTTCAACTCAACTTTCTGGTTGTCTAAAACTCAGAATGATGTTAGCAAACTCCGTACTTGGGTCACCTTGCAAAGCAAATGTTGCTGTTTTTCTTTTGAACACTTGAATGATGTCAAACAACTAAAGCCTTTTTTTCTAAGCAGATGTTTGTAAGAAAGCCTGATAGAAAAATTGGACCCTTTTGATTCTTTAGCTTTTAGATCATAGACTTAATTTGCACACAGGAAAAATTCATAAGTGGGAAAAAATAGTACTGCCTTGAGAAGAAAAGAAACAAAAAACCCTTTGCACCCCTAACTGTTGTCAGTGATGTGCTTACTGTATGCACTGTTGAGAAGAATTTTTATACAGAGCTGGAAAATTTATTAAGATATTTGACATATTTCATTATAAAGAGCTTTTGGAAAGGCTTGAAATGCTGACTGCTTCCTTTTAGAAGATTATAAAAACACAACAGGTCATGCTGAGGATTCCTATGTTCTGTCTGGAATGCTAATAGGCATGTGAAAGGAATCAATGGGTTTCACTACTCATGTGCATCAGTCCTTGTATGTTTTTCCTATTCTTTTAGTGAACAGCTTCTTAGTAGGTTACCCTGTAGTTAAGGAAGGAGAAGTTATAAGGGGATAGGAAACTAAATCTGAATCCACTTTATCATAGCCAGATGCTTTTGTTTCACTGAAAATGTTTGTGAGTGCTCGTTTTCCTTCTGCTACATTAATGAGTGAGAAACAGAACTGAATTTAATAGATATAATCCTAAGTAATTTTTTCTTTTGCAGTTTGATCTTAAGTAACTTGTGCTTTTTCAATCTCATTAAGATTGTTCTGTAAAATATGTGTAGCATACTGATTTTAGCTCGATAAGTTGATGCTTGCATTGACTATGCATGGATGGAAGGAATTCTGAAATAACCAGACGTTCTGCACCCTCAGTGTCTTCCCTTATTTAGAAATTAACTTGCACCATATCCAGTGAAAGGGAGGCTTTTCTGGTGTGCTGAATAACACTTCAGATAATATTGTACATTCTGTAGCCACTCTACATTGTGAAGAATGGGGGAGAGCTGGGGATGAGCTTGCTTATATCATCAAAACTGAAATTTTTGCTGAACAAGACATGGTGAAGCAAAGGGTAATTGAGTGTTTCCCCCTGAAAAGTTGAAATGCCTATTTCAAAGTTAACATTACTCCAAGTGGGAAAGAACACTGATTACAATCTAGGGAGAGTGATAGCTTTTTTGCAGTCTGAAACCCATTTTCTCTATTTCTTCTTTTGGTCATAAGTCAGTCAAGAAAACTCCAAAATCAACAAAAGAGGAGTTTGCTGAAGTTATAAAGAAACTCTGATAAAATGCTGTTGGTTACATCCATCCACTGCTTCCTCTGAAACCATTCTGAATATTCAAGATCATGGAGAAGCAAAATGCTATTTATTTGTTCTTAAGTAATAAACTTGGTAGCTGCAGCACCAGGAAAGGGAAACAAAGAAAATAGTTGCTTTTTATACCAAATGAAAGCTTGTGATGTCACTGTCTTCTTTCTCTGCCGTGATACTCATGGTCGGAGATGGTGTTGGCAGATGCTTTCCTAGTGGTTGATGTACCTCAGGTTTTACTCTGGAATTAACACGAGAGAGACATTGCTTGGGGGACGTTGTCCTCCTCTCAGCTCCAGCAGCATCAGTGAAATTGTCACAAACAGGACACTTCTCCCCTAGCCCACAACAAAATAATTCCCGTGTTAACTGCCTAGATCTAATATTGTTAGTACACTTAGTTTTAAAGATGTGTTTGCAGATCAAGTCTAGATGCTTTTCGAATGTTTGTTTATAGTGGTTAGGGATGAAGTCACAGGCTCTGTTAGGAACTTAGTGAAATTTTGGCATATTGTGAGGAAACCTTAAAGGCTTCGTTTGTTCTGAGCATGGTGCTAATAATGCCAGGGTTGTGGGTTTGATCCCTGGATGGGCCATTCATATAGCTGCTGGACTTGATGGATCTTTTCCAACTGGGAATATTCTGTGATTTGTGGCAGGTTAACCCAAATGTGTGTGTGTGTTCACTTTTCTTTGTTTACTCCTCCTGACTAGAATGGTGAAAGCAGAATTTCCCTGTGATCATGTGCAGGATTTCTTTAACCTGGCACTGACAAAGCTGTGTGTCAGTGAGAACCAGCTGTTTGAGTTTGCAGGAAGAAAACATGTGTCATTATCTGGGAATGTTTTATGAGGCTTCTGAGGCAGCGTTCGGCAGTGCCAGTCAGCGCTGTTCCGGCGCGCTCTGTGCAGTGTTGGTGCTGTTCTGCAGCTGCTGGAACTGTCAGCCTTCAAACACACTGTAACTTTATCTGCTGTTGGGACTGAAATAACACGGTTTCGTTTTTTGCAGATAGAATATTGGCCATTAATATGCAAGCAGATAGCCAGCTATTATTTGTCCTGCTGTTTTCGATTCAGGCAGGCTGTCAGTGCTGGGATTGGAAACAAGCTCCGTGGTGTGAAAGGTCTCTCTCGTCTGTGAACAGCTCTGACATGCACACTGACTTTCTAAGCCTTCTTCAGTCATTAGGCAGTGTTAAATGCATTGCTTTTTTGGAGATTTTCAGGGTGTTTAAAAATGAATTTTGCCACGGCATTTGAAATAATAGAGCTAAAATCTTTGAAGGTACTTGACCTGTTGCTATTTTTTTCAGGTGAACTGTAGAAGTATGCCGATAAAATTAATATAAATTAGGAATGATAGAAGCTTCACAGGTAGTTGAAAAATACAATTGGGTTTTTGCTGAGTCTAAAAGCTGCTTAATTAGAAGTAATGCAAGTTAATATTTTATGATTCCATGTGAGCTGTGTCTACAGAATTACCAGTTTCTGTAAAAATGACTAACTAGGTGATGCAGAAAATGCAGGTTAACTTATTAGAAACTAATAGTGGGGATAAAAGAATCTGATGCAAAGCAAAAATTATTAGTCTTGGTCTAAAAAGCACATGTAGAAGATTTCCACGTATTCTGCCTCATTTCCAGTCTTGAGCTGAACTAGCTGCATGTGGGCTTTTTTTCATGTTTTTTACCTTGTTCGGTGGTTTCTCTGATGTTAGAACTTGTTTCCTTCATGCCAGCAACAGAATTACTGGGTGACAGAACCAGCCTTGTACTTCTGTAAGTGTTATAAGTAGCAGTGTAAGAGTTAGATTTTGCTACAATTCATATGTTTCAATTATAAAATTATAATTGTTTGCTAATAGTAAATAGAAGTTCGAAGCTGTTTTAAGTATTATAAAATTAGCAATCACTTGATGACAATGTTAAAGAAGAAGTAAGACTTTTTACAAGATGTCAGCATGACTTGCAGAAACTACAAGATTCACTGACTATCGCAAAATATATATTTAAGATATGTTTGTAATGGCAAGAATATATTTAAAATAAGCATTAAAACCAAAAATCAAAAGAAGTGTCAAGCTTAAAGTGGCATAAGAAGATGATGAAGACCACCCTAGACTGCTGCCATCTGCAGATAGACCAAGGCAGCAGAGATGTGGAACAAGAATTGTGATCAGGGAGCTCAGAATAATCGATGAAGTCGTCATTGTCGGAAGTAATACAACTGAAACAGTTTAAAAGACTGGCAAATGAAGAAGTGGGTGTGCTGGCTTTGCCAGACACCCAGGCCTGCTACTTTTGCTCGTATCTATCCCTAATGATCATTTATTAAACTCTTAAAAATTTAAGAGGCATAGGCTGTGTTTCTCACAGTAAACAGAGAACTAACTTTGTCCCTATTAGAGGACTTCAGGCAAAGATAATTCTTCCTTTTAAGGTCTTCAAATAACTTTAACGTATTGGCTTAAAACAGATATTTGTTTGGTTTTTTTTCTTGGTCAAGGCTAAGAACTGTAGCTGATAAGAATTTTTGTTGCTCATCTGTTAGCCCTTGTCTTGGACAGAAATGCTGACCTGAGAGGATTTTCAGGTTTGGGCGAATCTTTGTATAAATGCACAGCAAGATGTGGATTTTACTTCCTGAAGAAAAGGTTGTTAATGTATTTTATTTCAAAAGGAAGCTGATATGGCACTAATAATCATTACAACTCACTCAATCTACTCTTCTACACAAGAATCCTAGTAACATTCCTCTGATTGATTAATTTTGTCCTGAAAGAGTAGTTTTTTGGCAGAAATTTGTCATAGTTTACTACCACTCTTAGACAGAAGCTTTGGAGGGCATTTTGTGTATTTTGGGTTGATCCTGGATAATGACTGAGGCATCTGTCTTGGTGATTACGCTTGCTAGACATTCCTGCTAAAGTGTATTTGTACTATCTTGCTTTGCTGAGGAGATGTACTTGTTGGGATTTTCCAAGTTTGATGAAATTTGAGATCAAACAGATTGATAAATAATTTTGGAGCTGAGGCTCTGCTGGGTTTTCTGCAGCCCTTACTGAATTAATGGGGATTTTGTTAATTTTGAATTCCATGGAAGCAGGTAGGTTGCTATTTGAGAAGGAACCATGCTGTTTTGGAAGTACTCCCAAATGTCTAATGTTTTATTTTGACTAGTGTGGTGCATGATCTGCTGTAAGATTCATTCAGGCTACAGGCTTTCACAATTCATGATGCTGTTTATGGTCCCCAGGTAGAGCCTTAAAGAACTTTATTTTAAAGCAAAATTAAATAACATAATTTTCTTTCCTCTTGATGACTTTGATTCTTGTTAGAGCTGTGAAATGTAACCCTCTGCTAAGAGGTGTTTGATGTTAATCTGTGCTCTTGATCACAGTATTTACAGCATTCCCAAACTATTTATAGTGAGCAGATCTATTTATCACATTCTAAAATGATTTTTTTCCTTATGCAAGAGGTTCATGAGGTTTTGTTGGAATGATCAGTAAGTGAAGCAGTGCAGAACACTAAGTTCTCTCCTGCCAAATATGTGTTAAAGTGCTACCTCATGTATATAAAAGGTTGTTAAACAAATTTGGCTTACCATGGTGAGGTTGGCCCCATTTATCATCTTACAGATTTTGAATCATCTTTTGGCTTCAGAAGAAACAGAATCTTAAATTTAGCAGTGAAGGTCTTCTGAAATGTGGTAAAATTCAAGTGATAAAAGGCATTTTTTGGTGCTTTTTTCTGTCTACATTCTTTTTAAGCAGAATATCCTCTAATTTTGGGATATTTTTAAGCAAAAGTCTAAAAGATACCACTACACAAGGGTATGAGTGATGAGATGATTTCTTACTTTATTGACCTGAGGTGGTGTTTTTTAATTTGTTTGTCCTTTGTGATACTGCATTTTTCTGACTTAGTTTAGAAACTTAGACCTGTGCTCTGTGAACACAACTAACTCAGATGCTGAATGCTGTCTGATAATCTGATTTGATTTCTTTAGTTGCTTTCATACCACTTAGTTAAAAGGATAATTTTTCTAATATTTTTTTTAATCCCAAAATAGATTTAAGCCTCAAGGAAAAAATAATAATTTATATAATTTCAGCTTTCTAGTTTAGAGAACTCGTGAGGGGTGATCCGATGTAGTTCATAAATGTAAAAAATGTTACATTTGTCTAAATTTTATGTCATGAGATGGCATTGTGACAGAAGGTACACCTGTGTCTCTAGGCTTGTTCTAGGTATCTGCAGCATTTCTAACTCCAGTCCTCTGTGGTGAAAACCTTTCCATGACTATCCTATTTCAAGCCTTGCAATGAACAGCAGAAATCTTTAGCTATCACCTTTGTATGGCTAGCATGTTTTCCTACAGTGTTTTCCCCTGAAATTGCAATTCCAAATGAATTTCAAAAGGAGCTAAATCCTGTTGGAATTGGAAAGGATTTATTTTCCCCATCTCTATTGTGCTGTCTCGTTATGGACAAAAAGGAATTCACCACGTGTATAGATGACCAAGAATTTACTGTAAGTTCTGGTAATATTTTTAACAGTCTAATAATCCAAACTAATTAGAACAGGAAAATCTCAAAAATAAATGCTGTCTTCATCTCTGTCCATGTAACCAGTAGCCTCCACATATCAGAAAAGCAGCAGTGGATTTGGTTTCAGTGTGGCAAATGAATCTTCATCTTGCAGCTCTTTTAATGAGATTTATTTTGCAATTTGTGTGCTGCACTTATGGGCCAAGGCAAGGAGGACTGAGAGTGATTCTGGGTTCTATGGAAAATTTAGGAACATAACAAATGATGGCTTTGGCTGGTGCATGTAGCAGCAGCCTGAGAGCTGCAGCTCAGTGCAGGACACATCCATATTTCAGGGAAGAGGAAAGAATGATGGAAACAAAAGTCATTCAGACAGAAAATGGGTAGCTGCTCAGGTTCAGTCAGTCTGCACCCACAAAAGAGAATTTGACTGAATTTGAACGTGTGACTTATTAAGCAGGTGTTGTTTCATGGGAGCACACCTTGTTTGGATGCTCTTGGATCCGTTTAAAGTAGGGTGTTTCAGTTTAGATTTAGATAAAAATTTGTAAAAATTGTGTAATCTTTTTTGTTATAAAACTCAAACTTAACAAGGTTTGTGGTATGATGAAGAAATAATGTTCTGTCAACTGTAGTGATGTATCAATATAAAAAAAGACAAAGTGTTTCTATTTTTTCTTTAAGCCATATATAATTGAAACCATATAAGCCATATAATTGAAACCTGTGCCAGTGTATATTTCTGTTTCTTCCTTGAAAGAGTTTTGGCACAATAGGTTTAAGTTATTTGGGATGTTTTGCCCTAAGGTTGTTAGTTACATGAAATTAATCAAACTTTTTCTAATGAATCCCTTGACAGCTGTGGAAGCTACTTCTTTCAAGACTGAATTAATATAAGAATGGGATTGTGAATCTTACTGTACCTCCATTATTTAGGAGAATGACTAACTAACCTTGTGGCAGGCCTTTCAAAAGCTTCATGCTTCCTGTCAGTTGTGATGCAGGTGGAGCTGAATTTCTCTGTAGCTCACCAGGAAATAGAGGAACTTTTGAAAAGTAGTCAATCTTGCTAGTTCTTGAGTATATTTTTGCGCTAATTTAAAATAAATAAAAGGAATATTTGTTTCATTTCAATTTGGGCCTTTTTTCTTTTGAGTCTTTGATATCTCTTCTTCCTATGCTGTTTTTTTAACTTTCTAAACCTGCATCTTGTAGTATGACCATTCCCCAAATACTTATGTGTGTTTATGTACAATAGCTGTGTTTTCAGTCAATGGTTAATAAAAAAGAACAAGTTCAATTCCAACACTGGACAAAGAAATATTAGAAAAGGAAAAAAAGAAAATATGAAAATTCATTTCTATACTTGTTAGAAATAATTTTCAAAGACAATAAAATGGTCTGAAACAGAGGTATCAAATAACAGGAGCAGTGGTGTGAGTTGTGGAAGAAAATAAAGAGTTCAAATGTGTTCAATTGTGTGTTTCAGAAGAACAATGTTCAGATACACAGGTTGTAGCTTCAATTTCTGAAGTAAAGATAAATTATGCAAACCGAAATAACAGGGATCAGCAGAGGAAATGCTAGGATTTTTGAGCTATAAAGAGTCCTCAAAATAAGGCTTGTGTATGAACTTTCCTGTAAGGGAAGTATTGTTAAGGGTGATATTATGCTTATTGGGAATTTATTTTTATGAAGCAGTGAGAAATACTCTGACTAGACTTGTGAAAGAATGTATAATGAGCAGTATCTACCCACACAGTGGCATCACACTCTGAACCTTAACACTTAACAGGATCAGTGAGCATGGATACTGAATTTGTAAAGGAGAGCTAGCAAAGAGTATTTAATATATAATTATTAGGTGCTTCCTGAAGCTGAGGGACACACTGGTTTTGTTGGTTGTTAGACTGCAGCCATAGTTTAGGTGACAGGAAGTACTCAGGGTAGTTGAGAAATGCAGAGAAACTTCGTTTACTCATCAGACAGCACGCTCTGTGTAATCTGTACCACTGTGCTGCACTGAAAATCAGAGCAGTGCTGCTGGCACCAGTCTGTCAGGCAAGTACAGAGAACACTGACAGAGCTGGTACTTGGAGGCAGCTGGTGACTTCCTGCTTCATCTGAAATGTGAGTGAGTCACACCAAGGAAAGTGTTGAGCGTGTAGTTCTGTAAAACAGCCTCTGATGATGGGCTGCAGCAAGCTGGAGAGCAGCTTCACAATAGCAGGTTCAGCATTGTTTTACTGAACTAAAAAAAACTGACAAAAAACTTGAATCAGTCCAATTGTTAGCTTTCACAGCAAAGAGAAGCTTCTTAGAATCTATGTGGAAGATTTTAGACCATTTACTATTTAAATAAGGGTAGCAGACTTAGTTGCAGAGGATGGTCACATGAAAGCAGAAGACTCAGTTTGGCTGTGTTCTGTCGGATCAGACTTATGACTAATAATTGGAGATGGCAAATTTCAGTCTGACTAAATCAGTGAGTAATGCTTCAAATGCCTCCCTGATGGGTTATTTGTTTTATTGACTGAAAATGTAAATGTTGACTGAATCCGGTTAGCAAAAGATTCTAAGATGCTTTGCATGTAACAAACAATAGGCGCTATCTTCTGATGATTGTTGCACAGCAGAAGTGATGGTGTGCTTAAGGCTTAAAGCCAAAGTTGGAGTAATGGACTGGTTTGTCTCAGCTGGAAAAGGTGTGAAAGAGGCCACACTCTTCCTTTTTTTGTGTGTGTGATTAGGTCATAATAAAAACATCACAGCTGAGATACTGGGTGGGGACTCTTGAGAAATCAACTATGCTGCTTGATATTAGATGTTGAATTATATCAAGAAATTGTGAGCTGAAAGAAAGGAAAGCTCATTTGATGTAATTAGTGATTACAAGGCAATGCTCAGTGAAAAAGTTACTGTAGCACTACACCTACAGAAAATGTCTGGAACAATTGCCAAGATTGCAGATGTTTTGCTGGGAAAGAAATGAGCCTAATGAGAGACTGTGTCAGCTGACTGAAACAAAGGAAACTTCCCAGCGGGTAGCAATTGAGGCAAATAACAGGGTTAAAAAGTGAGAAGCGTGTAGCAAGGTTTGCTGGGTGAAATGAACCAGTGCAGTCTATTTCTGATTTCTCTGTTTTCAAATTTTAAGGTCTGATATAAAAATAATGGGTTTTGCTTATCCACTAGGAGAAGTAGTATTTGTATGGATCCAGTGAAGCTTTAAGTACTGAAAGTAGTTTCTAACTTTAAAGGTTGTGGAGATCTTAGGTATCCCTTTTTTTCTGAATGTATGTGACCGCAATACCAGCTAAATTAGGAATATAATGTTACAGAGTTATCAAAAAATGCTATTATTGATTTCTCCCACTTCTTTTTGGGGCATCCATAATTTTTTTCTTCTATTATATTGAGCTAATAGTAGGAAACTTTAACAGAGAGAGACTTTAGTTCCCGTTATTTTACCAGGTTACACAAAAATACAGGAAAAAGGAAGCAGAAATGCAGAGATTCAATTCTACCTGAAGTTTTCCTTTAGCAACTCATCCCAGAACTTTATCAATCCAGCACAGTCCTTCCATATCTGACTAGAGAAGAAGAATCCAGATGACCTACCTTGGTTTGAAATATGGGAAAGTAGGACTTGTTAAATATAATTTTGACCTAAAGAGATATTACATTGTCATAGAAATCTTATACATTATTGTTTCCAGAGAACCTACACAGCAGGTCTGAAGTAGTAAGAGGGACAAGTGTTTAAGTAAGTCAAGGCCATACTTAAATGTTTAAGGAAAAGAGATTACTGGGATTTCCTTTCAACTAACAACATATTTTGGAGTAATTGTGTACTCACTCCAAAAAAAGGAGCCTTTAAACAGAAGGCAAGCAAACTGGCAAACTCTGTTTTCCTATGGTTCAAAAAGAGTTATAGGGTTTTTTAGATAGATCAGACAAAACTCTTTGGCTTGAAAATCATATGGGTGGTTTTTTTTGTTTGTTTGTTTTTTTTTTCATATTAGGACAAATTGTTCTGTTTGTTGACGAGGACTAAGAAAGCAGCTCTTTGGTGCACACGGATGCTTTTGCTTGGTGATATGTAAATACTAGCAAACTACAGAAGCTGAAAATTATTTGGTTTTGACTTCTACATCTCACAGATAAATTTGGGGTTGAAGCGGCACATGAGTCTGCATTTCACTTGAGACAGGAACTGATGCTGATGTATAGCTTAAACTTTTCATACTGATTTGAGATCCTAACTGCAGAACTACAAGGAACTTTGTAGCCCAAATGTAGCCAGAAGAACACATCTGGACTGAATCAGGCTTAAAGACCATATATCTTTCTCCTGTTTCCACCAGTGGGCACAGTAGCCCAAGTATTTATGATACTGCCCTTAGTATCTTTATCTTAATTTCATGAATTTCTAGAGCCAGATGTGGGCTTGTACATAATTGGCTAGCCTCATTTGATTGTTATTCCATGAACTTTTCTAACCCCTAGTGTAATATTTAGCTTTCACTTATCTTTTGGCAAGGAGTACAGCTGGTTTATCTCCCATTGCAAGCAAGCTGCTTCCTTTTGTTTTAAATTACAAATTCATTTTGATAAGTACTGGCTTACATATTACAGTGTACAGTGATACTTAGCTGCTCTCTGTGCCACGGGTGGCTATGGAGAGTTGTAGTCATGGCTTTTAAATGAATTTGCTGCTGCTGCATGATTTTGTCGTTGCTCTTGCTCGTGGAGTTTTTCCCAATAATTTTTTTCCTCCTGTAACCTTGTAGATGAGGTGATCAGAAGATGCTGACAAACTGGGGTTAGACTATGGTCCAATGATAACTTCTGTTTTGTTTGGGTTTGTTTAGTAACAATCACTAGCATTTAATTTTTTGGGAGGAACAAAAAAACAAAAAAAAAAAAAAATATTTCTTTTTTTTTTTTTTTAATAGCATTATGTGGCATTATACAAAGGCCTCATTTCTGAATGGAAAATAGTCAACATAGCCTCCAAAAGTGCAAACATGAAGTCCAGGATTTTTGCCATGTGTATCACGACTGGTACTGAAATTCATGTCCTGTTTCACTGGAAGTCACAAAGTCTCATTAAGAGAATGTTCAAGTCTTCATTTGCCCATTGTACTTACTATTCAAAATAATAGCATCATTTTTTGTCCACCTTTTTCTATTTAATTAATGTGTATTTTGGTTTACTGCTATCTATAAACTTTGCTTTTGATTGAACTGAAAAACAAACTATGATTAGAATTGTCAAGATGGTAATTTACAAACTATTTTTGGCATGGGTCTCTGCCCATGGTGTCAGACAAAAACATAAAACATATTCCCTTTTGTTTATTAAAGTCCTTGAGTCCTGGTTATTCCTGCACAATATCAAGGCTTCTCTTTGTCCTTTATACTTAAGCCAGCTCCATTTCCTGGTTCTTTGCACTTCTAAACTTTTTCCCTCACTGTTCTCCAGGTGTGTGAGCAGCTCTCCATCAACATAAGTCAGCTCCTTCACAGCACTGCTGTCAGTTGCGGATAAGCACAGTCCTTTTCCAGTAACTCCTGGAAAAATAGTCTTTGACTTGTTTCAAGTCATTACATCTTTATTCAGCTTCTGTGAAATTACACTGGAACCTCTAACTGATATTCTATTCCTTTCTCTTTAGGCATAATCTCTTTTCTTCTTTTTTTTTTTTTTTTTTTATTTTTTCTTGGAGATGTGTTAAATTAGTAGGCATCATAGTAGGAGCCTGGTCTGTGTTTTATAAACTCTGCTATCACAGGTAAATGAAGTTATACAGAAAGCAGCAGCTGCCACTGAATGTAGGAGAAGCCCTTCTGTAGTCATGTGCATCAATAAGGATCCTTATTGTAGTTATGGGAACTGAGATACTAATTTTATCTCTGTTGTGCCATTAGGATTTCAAGTAAAGTTAAAAAAAACCCAAGCCCTAAGTATTTATCTTTTCTTTTTCTTCTAGTTTACTTCCTAAGATATTGTGATGTGAATTATGAACAGTAAGCATGGTAGGAGATGAGTTTTATTTTCCTGCACTCTCTTGTTTTGCAGGGTTGGCTTTTTGCTTGATCCTAATGCCTAAATGTTATTAGGGTTCCTGAAAGATGCCACATTCATTTGTAAAGAAATTCAGCCTTATATGAGCTGTATGTTGAACAGAGGAAGCAGTTGGACTGGAGTGAGGCTGCATTCATGTTTGAAGTCAGATTAGGTGATGGGATGCTCTGCATTTGGGTGACGAATTGGGCCTGTGGTGCTCAGCTGAAGGGGGAAGTAGGGAACATAATACAGAAGAAGGGAGTAGACCACTAGGAATTGAACCAAGATTTTTTGGGAGTGATAATCTTCATTAGGAGAGGCAGATGCAAAAGGTCTTTAACTGCTTGAAGAATCTGGAAACGAATCCAGAGTTCCTGAGTCTCAGACTTGGTCAGGTGTTGGCAAGTAGCCATGAAATCCACTACCAGCAAGCACGTGCTCCATTTCTGTCTTCCTGGTTCACACCAGGCTGCTTTTTTTTATCATCTTGTCAGTTAAGACTGTCAGCATTCATGTGACTTCTTCAATTTTAATTTGCCCCCCATTCTCCCTTATTATAATTGCCTTTAATTACATGGTCACACACTGTTTTTCATTGGATTCTTACTCAATTTAATAGGTGGTATTTGGAGAATGAGTGCTGTACGGTTAATGAAGATGTTGTCTCTAGGGTTTCTGCTGTAGCTTGGGGCAGAAATAGTCATATAGTGAATGAGGTAGATGAATTAGGGACAAGAAAAATCAGTCTTCCAATGTAAATTGTTCCAGAATATCACTTTTCTCATGGCTTCCAGTTCTGAAGTTGTTAAAACCCGTTTTTCATGTGTTTCCAAAGCATTGCTCATAAAAGTGACTTTAATATCTTGTCAGTTCCATGGAAGGTGTCTTGAAGTGGCTTTCCAGACACATCAGCACAGGAAGGAGGACTTTGGTTACCTTTCTGGATATCTGAAGGAAGAAAATTCTTTGAACTCACAGCTGCAGATGGTGCTGTGTTGTGCCAGGGATCACAATCTTAAACTTGTGGGATGCTGATGAAGCTGTATCCTACTTCAAGAGGCAAGTGGGCTTAAGAGATTTCTGAACCAGAATTCTATGACTACTTCTTTTTTTTTTTTTCTCCTATCAGTTTTGAGGAAAGCTTGAGAGAGTACCCTATCCTGTTCTAGGTTGATTTGTCTCACTGTCTTTGAGCTGTGTTTTTCATATAAATCCAGTGGAAGGAAATGAGAAAAAAGCCCTGCTCACTCCCCAGTTTATTCAGTAATATTTCAATGCTTTTGGACTTCTTGTGAAATAATTATATCAACAAGAGAATGGCATGAAAGCTAAATGGTGAATAGAATGACTCTTCTTGTCAGTGGCAGCAGACTTAGGTATGAACTGCATTTGCATGATAAAAACAGGAGTATTTGTGTACTGAAAAGAGATTTCTTGATATCCCTTTGGCATTTTGTAGTAGGTGTGCTCTTCTGCCAAAATGTTAGGTTGGGAAGTGCAGAAGGCTAGCCAGCACCATTCCTTGGCTCTGATTCTGGAACCAAAACCCTGATGGTCTGGGGCCCGGATTCTTCAGCATGGGACCGGTCACCCTGGGGCTTTCTGGCTGTAGGACACTTGGTACCCTGGCATCAAGTCATGCCATGCTAAATGGAAACCCAGTGCCCTTCCTCACCATCCATATCTGATATTGGCTGAATTGAATCAAGCTGTGACTTGGCTGATATCCCAGCAAGAGGAGGAATGTAAAATAAGAGTGGAATGTAAACTTCACATGTTGTGATGTTGCCGTTAAACTAGTCAGAGCAATTTTTTTTTCTCACTTTTCAAAAATTATTTTTTTAAACTGTGTGTGGAAAAGTACCTTGTAACTAACCAAGCAGTTATTACATCTCCCTGAAATGACCTTCACAAAAGCCTTTTCTCTGGCAAATTTTTAATCACCAAAGGATGTTAGAAATGGTAGCACATTTGTACCACTGCATATTGAAGGCTCATAACTTAAAAAATGTTAAATCCAGGAAGAGGTTTGCTATGAACACAGAAAAGAAGTTCACTGCAGCATTTCTATATGGGGGATGGTTGGTGGCTGTGAGGTTACAGAAACTTTAGTGAGCTTTAGTGAGCCACTGTAAAAGTCTTCTTTAATATTAACTGTGATGTTTTATTTTCCCAACCTTTGAAGAAAGTTATAGCAACATATACCTTTACTGAATGGGAATTTTTTGTTAAAAAAATTTCATAAATAAATGAAATGTTTCTGGAGACATTTCTGGAGACTGTGTCTGAGACACACTAATGAAGATGGATGAACACAAATGCTGAACTCAGAGAAAGACAGTTATTTTTCAATAAATGATTCATAGGAATGTATTTAAGGATGAGGAGAATTCTAAGGTAGTAATTGATCTACTTTATGGTCTGAACTTTGAAGGTTTTTTATGTAATAGTCTTCTATTTTTAATAGTCTTCTTTTAGTGTGTTTTATGTAACACATATAGGTGTAAGCCTTTTTAAGAACTTTTTCTCTAAATTTGAGCTTAAAAAGTAAAATTTTGACTATGGGTAGTTAGACTTGATGATATGCCATTATTGTAAAAGGAACATTAACAGAATGTATGCTTTTTTATGGTACTGTATACTTTTCTTTTTGTTATAATTTAGAGAAGTAAATTAACTCCCCTCTTGTAGGTAAAAAACTGGGGAAGTTTTGCTTGCAAATTTTCTTTTAAATCATTTTCTCTATATGAAATTCTCAGCTGTCTTTAACCAAGTTGGCACTCTTTTTATTGAGAATCATCAGTCCCATGTTACAACCAGATAGACAGTAGCACTTGAAGAAGAAAAGCAATAAAACAGAATGTGAATTTAAAAATATTTACCCTGACTCAAATTGCTCAATTCTTAAGGGGCTTAGAGTTCCTGAGGATGACCTTTAGTTGAGTTGTTAGCCAGTTCTATGTGGTTTTCTTCTAATTAAATGAAGAGCATTTACAGCCTGATATTTCGACGTGTGAAAAAATCAAAGCTAACCTTTCACCTTGTTTTAGGCTTATTTTTTATCATTAATGATTTTTTGCTTTTCTCAAATTGCCTCCTCAATCACTGGCTTTATTTCAAAGTGATAACACCATTGTGTATTGACAAACTGATTTCAACAGAGTTGGTGTTAACCTGCTCTTTGTTCAAAGTTTTAGGAAAATGAGTGGAGTAAAGGAAGGGGCTGTGGTATTTTGTGAAATAGATCTTATTTTAGGGAAGGAGCTGTACTTTTGCTAGGATTTCCCTATTTCTCCCTCACAAACAGGAATATGTTTGCATGGCAAACATGGCTGTACTCTTACTTTGTGCCCTTGCTGAAAAGCTTGTCTGAGAATTCTCAAGGATGGCTTGTAAATTAGCTTTTTTAGCATTGTAAGTCCCTTTCAGTTCAAGGAACTGGAAGTTCTGGCCACAATGACCATGCTGTGCACCTGCAGGTCCCCTGTGAAGTTGGTGGCATGGGGCATCAGCAGTCCTGTGCCTGCACAAACATTTCCAACTGGAGTTTTCAAACATCTGCGTTCTCATTAGCACAACACTCCCTGATGCATTTCCTGGAGAGATGGAAGGGGATATGTGTAATTTTCCTCAGTCACACCTGTATATTAGGCTCCGTATTTTAATTTTTCTGCAAGGTTCTCCCAGAAAAAAAAGTGCTTTGCACTTTGTAGCTATCAAAGGATGCCTCATCTGTAGGTGTGCTGATTTTCCAAGCCCTAGATCTTTATGGTGAGAAAGCAAGTTTATTATTTATTCTTTAACTCAGAATCATGTGGTGGCCTTTTGTTGGTCTGTCACATCTTTTTCAGGCTAAAGGGTCGTAGTTATTTCTTCTACAGAAATAATTTGGGACCTTGTTAGTCTGAAATATATTTCCAGCTCAGCTGCTGGAAGAACAAACTCTCATTTAAGTTGCATCTTTGGCTGGTTCGGATTTTGAGTACAAGAAGGGGAAAATGAGATTCGAGGCTTACCAATGCCTTTTAGCTTCAGCTGAAAACAACCATCATAAAAACATATTTGCCATTTCTTTTTCTTTCACACATCCCATGCAAGGGTATTACTGCAGAATCTGTTCTAAGCCTTATCCACTGTGAACCAGATCCTAATGTGGTAAAACTGGATCTTAAGAGTTTGACTTGACCACAGTAACAGATTGGAAATAAGAGTATTATTTTTGATCTGGAGCTTAGTTTAACCTTGTTGCTTTACCACATGTGGAAGGCTTAATTTGCCACTTACATTTACCTTCCTTGGTTCAAGATTTCTGAGATCAACATATGTTGTTCAGAGCCCTCCACAGGAGTGAGCATCTAATAACCAGTGAATCCATAACAATGGGTATTTTCCTGAAAAAAATTACTACTGTACTTAAATGCATGCTAGCCTTTTCATTTGTGATGTTTTAGGAGAAAGTAGAGCACAAAATGAGTGCTAAAAGTTCTACCTTTGTGATTCTGAAAAGAAGGTAAACATAGGCACAATACTGCTTCTCCTTTTGGTGTAGCAAGTAAACAGAAAAGGGAGGTCAAGGCAGTAAAGACGGTACCACATTTTTCACTTTAAATATCAGTGTAGTTGCTAGTGGTTTGGGGTTTTTTTCTTAGAGTTGTAAGATGAAATTTAAGAAAAGATTTCTGGAACTCCTATTAATCTCTTCACCACTGTTGTTGTCATGTTGCTTTCCATTGCACAGTTTGCATTAGGACCAACAATTCATAAAAGTAATCAACTTGCAATTTCAACATTTGTGAGGCCTCTGAACTCTTAGAAAATCAGATAAAGGTTACAATCTAACTGGACAAAAAAGAGATGTCAGGTTTCCATGCAAACATCAGCTTTCTGGCTCGCCTGTATTGTATTAACATTTGAGTATCCAGGTATTTGAGAGAGGTTAAGTGTTCAGCAGAGCCTCATATCCCTGTAGCATGTGTCAAGCTATGAGAGTGTATCTCTTCTCAGCCACCCCTTCCTTCTAAACATCAGCGTAAATATTGATTCTGGGAAGATTTATGTGCAAAACAAAATTTATATTACATTAGGAATCAACTTTGAGGCAGGCTGGTAATTTTCAGTAATCAATCTGCTTTTAAAAATCAAACTGTAACATTTCTTCTATTAAAATTCTTTGGTTTTGTTACATTTTTGTCATGACTGTTATGCTCTGAAATAATTTGTATGTTCAAAATTATTTTAGTGAATCTACAATTGAGCAAGTCAAATTTATCTCTTGTCCTGCAAACCAATTATAGTAAATTACAGTCATTCAGAACCTAAAAACTGTAATAACTCTGACAGAATTATGAGCAAACTAATGGGTCATTTATTATCAGATAAGTTTGCTTTCATTGAAAATGAATATATACTCGCCTATTTTTCCTTCTAACTCAAGAATGGCTGTTAAACCAAAAAAACTTGAAAGATAGCCTGCTATATTGCTGTAATATAGTTCTACCTCATACTGTGCTAACAAAGATCTATTAGATTGGAATAATATTTCACCACCAACAAAACTGACCAAGTTAATTTTTATTTCAATAGAACACTTGTTAACGCTTCACAGTTTTCTGTCCCCCTGGATAATAATACCCAGGGAAAAAAATATGATCTAGTTTTACTGTTGCTAAAAAAGTCTATTTGTATTAAAGGCTCTTCTCACTATTTAAAGTTGTCTTCCTCAGCAGAAAGGAGAGGACATTTTTGTTTAGTACCATTGCAAGGTATATTTGTGGAGTGAACTGTCAACAACAAAACAGTCCTCCTGGAGATACTAGGTAGTTATTCCCCTAAAATTTGGCAAATGAAACTATCATTGTGTTTGTGGATAAATTTCCCAATACATGTATTAATATCAGGTATGTATGATTCATTGTTTTTTATACAGCAATAGTAGTAATTGCATGTAAATCTGGATATGCATTCTCTAACACTGGTTTGGTTTCTGTACAAAAAGCTGAAAGAGAAATAATTTAGGTTCTGAGTAACGTCAGTGTTTTTATCCATGTTGCTTTTTGGGTTAGAGACTTTCCTAGATGCATATTGGTCTGTTACTTGGTTTAAAATTCATAAGTCTTTCTTAAATCTGTGATGCCTTCAAATACATTTCAGAGAAACCTGATGCTTCTTTGATCAATATATCTGATCTAATTTGAAATTTAGGTTTGAGCTTTTTGTTTAATTGTGTGCCTAGGGGGGAAGAACATCA
>VYXF01000615.1:38958-60922 GCA_013397295.1 Polioptila caerulea | reverse complement strand
CAACACTAGACCCTTGTTTTTTTTTTTTTTTTTTTTTTTTCAGGCTTACTGAGAGTCTAAAACTGTTTATAAACACTTATCAGAATATTCCCCAGTTTTGAGACAAGGGGAGATTAAGTGACCTGACGAAAGTGTCGGGCTAGGTATCCACTAAAAACAAGCTCCTCTCTTGAACATTACTATATATGCCCTTTGTTCATTTAATACATATAAACACCAATTTATTGCTAGAATTGAGCTAAGAATACTGGGAAAGAAAATTCCCCATACAGAAAATGGAAGATGTGTACATTTCTGTGCTGTCAGTGCTTTAAAAGAAGGGGTGAAAAGAGGCAGTGCATGCTGAGATCAGACAGCAGATAGTGTTTTTAAGCACAGGTGAAGAGGTGTAAAGGTTTTTCTCCTGTTGAAGTAGGAGTGGTAGGCTTGCTTTTCAGAGCTCAAACCTGCAAGACAGAGTGACTTGGAGACTCAGAGACGTTCAGGCTTGGGAAGGTGTTTTCTTGCCTGGCATCCCAGGGTGGATCTAGCTGTCACCTACTTAAGTTTGAAGCATCAGGTTTTCTGTCCACTGCACAGACAGAAAATTAAAGTGGCTGGTAACAGGTTACACAGCATCAGCAAAAGCATGCTAAAAGCCAGTGAAAATAAATGTTGACCTTTAGGTAGGTCAAAAGTAGGGTGGGAAAAGAGAAGGGACCAGAATGAGCAAGATAAAAATGGATGGGCTGCCATGTGGTCACTGGGCTCTCAGACTGAGGGGAGAGGTGCATGATGGAGCCTTGCTCTGCTCTATGATTGGGCTTTCATAAAGGTATAATTGGCCAAGTACCTATTTTTTTCTGTTCCTTCCATCATTTTGGCCTGGATTGACATTCTTTATGTGAAACTATTTCCTGTCATTTGCAGGAGTTAAGAGTGGATGGATTTGGTGGTCCTTTCTGGGCTTTTAATGATAAAAAAAATATCTCATGTCAAACCTAAATGTAAATAAAACAAATTAAGGGCCCTCAGTGTGACTAAAGAGTGCACTGCTGATTATAGCAAGCATGAAGCATGGATGTTTTGGCTAGGAAGCCTCCTGGAATGAGATTTGTTGTGCTGCCGTCTTCATCTACTGTGGTTCTGAACTCAGAAGGGTCACACAAGCACTCTCAAAGTGATCATAGCATCGCAAAATAATTGTAGATCACAAAAACCTACAAACATTCTGCTGTTAGTGTATGTCTGGGGAGACTCAACCCCTTTCCTTGTGTGCTGCTGGGAAATCCAGTGAGCGTTGCATCTCACGGCTGTGCGGTGCAGTGGCCGCTCTTCCCTGGACCGCTGTTGGCAATCCTGGCTCTCCTGGAGGCTTCCCTGCCTGGGGAGGTCTGCTTCAGCAGGGCTGACTGGCAGCTTGTACAAGGTCATTTCAGGTAGAGCTGGGAAAGAGGCCAAGCCATGCTGCCTGCTGGCAGAGAGTGGCTCTGCGTTACCGCTGCGCTGCCCGTCCACGTGTGACACTGCTGCTGGTCCCGTGCAAAGGGATTTGTTTACTCCCTGAGCCCTCGTCCACTCCTTCACTTACCTTGAGCAGAGCTGCTGTTTCATGTAGCTGTGACAAGTGAGCCATCTTTCCAAGAACTGAAGGAAACCCTGGAGTATATATTATTCAGGGTTTAGTTGTTGTGTGTATGTTTGTTCGGCATCCTTTAATGTAAATTGCTGTTTTTCATGCTCTCCAATGCACCTTGTTGCTGCCTGGTATTATATCTGTAAATAAAATGTGTTTACACATGGAAGTGTCAACTTCCATGCTATAGCTTTAATATACTCTGTTTTATCTTGTGGCGTTTTATTTGTTAGTGGTTTTGGCTTGTGGCTTTTTTTGTTTTGTTTAAGTTGTTTCTTTCAGGCTTTGTTTTGGTTGTTGTTGTTATTTTCCCTTTTTCTTGTTTATTTTTTTTTTTGGTCAAGCACAGTTTTATGTTTCACTCTCTTGGCTCCTTTACCATGAAGTCTTTCAGCTATAACCAAAATGATTTTGCATAACTTCTGTAAGATGGCAAAATTGTTGTGTTAGGTACTTAACTAAGGGTGAGGAAACAAAGGGTTATGGTGGAGCACTTCAGCTGCAGGGATCTCAGGAGAGTGTTGCCAGAGATGCAAAAGCAGTTTGTAATATGTGGGTGCTCTTGAGAGGCTCAGAGAATCTAGAGAACATAGTAAAAAATGGCATTTAGATGATAGAAATGAATGACTGGGAAGCAACTTAAGAGGGCAGAGAAGGAACTCACTGTTTTCTCCTTGGTTGTTTCTGACAAAATGAGTTGGAAAATAATATCTGTTCCATAGGAAATCCTGCTTTTTGATTGTCACTCAAATTCAGGCAAAAAATTGTTTGCCACAGAAATAATACACAAAAATATATACAATAGTTTTGGGTGCTTTGAAGTCTCTTTGCCTAACCAATGTTGAATCATTCCCATTTGATTTTGAAAAAAATAAAACCATGGTAGATTGAAGTACACGAAAATTCAAACAGAAAACCAGAAAAGTTAAGTTTTAGCAAAATGAAAAAAATCCTAATCAAGTGTTTTGAAACTTAGATAGAAAATGTTTTCAAACTGTATTTGAACAAAACCAATTTTGATAAAAATATTTTTTTGATGAAAAAGTGTATAACTTTCTCTTACAATTTTTAAGTCCTGTGTGCTATATCACACAGAGATGAAAATGAGGTAGCTGAAACTGTTATCAGACACTTGTAGCTAGAAAGGAATTGTGGAGGTGGGAGGCTGAGATGGCATCCTGCTTCTGCCACATTTCCTCCTTGCTGCTGAGCATCAGAGCACCCATTTAAAAAGGTACAACAATTCTTGTATGGCTCACAATAGACATCAGCTCCATGTTTAAGAGGACTTGAATTACAATGTTGAACTGAAATTTTCTTGTCACAGCAAGAGATTCGACTATGACAATCAGGCTGCTTGTAGGGAAGTGCACAGAGTTTGTATTTATATTTGTCTAAAACAGCTCGAGGTGAGCGAGTGCTTTTTTTGCCTAAGCAGCTTTTAAGGGATTAATGTAAGGAGATCTCCTGCAAAGCTGACTGGAGAAATGACACAGAAACAATCAGTTCTATGTTTGTTTACTTTTGCGTGGTGTTGTACTGTCAACAAAAGCAGTAAAACAGACTTTGCAAATTTGTATAATCCCAGAGAAATGTATAGAAATTGGACAGTGCTTGTGATGCACTTAATGAAATAGGTGTATATGCAAATAGGAGGAGCAAATTTTGTATACTTGCTGTAGATATAGCAAAAAAAAAAAAGGAAAAAGAAATCCTGGCAAGACCAAAAAATCCTGCCTCTTGTTTCAAAACAAGCTTGTTTGTAGTAGAAGACATCTTTAAGCAACACGAAGAAAAATGTTTTCAGACTTTTCATAAGAGTTCAAAGAGGCTGGGAGAGGCTTATTTCCCTAATTTGTGAGCATGTGCCAATTGTTCTGAGTCATTAACACAAATTTATGAAGTAGTAAGCCCTATCAAAAAAAGCTTCAAATCCCAAAATTTGAAATATATTTCCAACACTGAAGTGTATCATAAATTAACATAGAATCTTTAATGTGATTAGATTCCATATCAGACTTTTTGGGGTGTTGTTTTCTGGAGGTAGGGTGGGGAGTTCATGGTAAATGGATGTGTTCTGTGATGGGGTTTCTAGAGTTTGTACTAGAGGTGTGGAGAGCAGTATTAAGGTGATGCATGATGTTTGTTTATATTCTTCTCTAATTTCTCCTGACTTGAATTAATTAATACGTTCACCTAACAAAAGGTGAGCTGCCAATCCTTACCAAGAACACAGTGATGCAGTATTTGTAGTGTTTTTATCAATCTCAAAAGATAGGTAAAGGCCAAAATTATTATTTTGCACTGGGAGATCTTTATTTATTATGTGGTAGGCAACATTACAGTTCTGTTCTTTCAAGAAACTGTCTTTGATTTTAGTAGAGATTTAACTCATTTCAGGAAGAAAATGCACCATTGAAAAAAACATTTATGTAACTAAGAAGTGGTGCTTTACTGTGTGTTCTCAATAATTAACCAATTTTCCCACCAGAATATTACTAAACTCTTCCCAGAACACTACTTTAAAACATTTACACTCAGTGTATTGTTCATTTATATAACACTTGTTCATTCATGGAAAATCTCTTAAGATTTAATTGCTGTCAAATAATAGAAAACATTTTTGATCAGTTGATGATTTATAAGTAAAGATAACATTTATTCCTGTGTTTTAGATTGTATCAGACAATTTAGAAAACTTTTCAATAGACAGCAATTATTTTAAAGTTAGGGTCTGTGGTTGTAGATTCCCCGAAGAAGAGGCTGTATTAATCTCGGTCTCTTTGACTGCTTTTTTTTTTTCTGTTCAGAAATTCAGTTTTCAAGAGCATATTTTTCTGAAACATTCAGCTAATTCTGCAGAGATATTTTACTGATAATCCAAGTCTTCTTCCTAGCTGACTCTTTTTTTTTTTTTTCTCCTCTTTCAATGCGAAAACCTTGATTCTGAGCAGAGGTTTAACCTTCCAACATGAGAGATGTTAAGTGATTCAGCCACAATCTGACTTTTTATTTTCTCTAGAGAAGTAAAACCCTTAGTAAATAACAGGAATAGTAATAATATATTGGGAAGCCCACTAATACTTTTGGATTTTTCTGAACCTTAATATTTTGAATAGCCTGGCCTTCAAACAGTGTTCATACTCTGTCTAGACATTATGAAATTCAGGAGTATTCATTCTCTGTATATAGTTTTACATAGAAATGCCTACCATTTTTCAGAGTACTTGTCAAACTACCTAAGTAAATTAGACATTTAATTAAAGTTCTTATTTACTGCCAATCCTGTTCTTCCTAAGAGATGCAGAGATGGAGGAGAAAAAAGTTTCTACTTTATCTTTTATTCTCTTGAATAGGCTATATCAAAAGGATAGTTTTAGATGTATTTTGCAAGTAAATGTTTTTAATTTATTAGCTTTCGCTTATTTTTCTTGTTCAACAGCCACATTTGTACTACCACAATCATATTGAACGTGTAGAAAGCATTAATACTTTGCGTGGTTTAGTTCTTATCTGTTTAATTATTTGTTTACCAGTGCAAAATTGAGCAGGGCCATTGAATTGCAGTTAGGGTGTGACACGTTTGTGGCCTTGGTGGTGATGCTGCTGAGGACATTGCCCTGCCTGAGAAGTCAGACTCAAGTGTTGTGGTTCTGTTCAGGTCACCCATCAAGGATGGAGATGGTTGGACTGTGAGAAAACAGGAGTAAGCATGTTTCTGCTTTACCTAAATTACAGTATCTAATATATTTATCAATATCACTACATTATTATGTTGGAAAGTGGCAAATATATTGTAGCTGGATCCNGAAATATATTTTAGCTTGATCCTCATTTTTTTTTTTTTTTTTTCTTTTGCTGCATTAGCAACTGGGCTTTCTGTTAACCACACAAACCTTTAGATATTTTTTCTACTTTACTAGAATGTACTTGTCTGCTGGGAGGTTGAGGTTAACTTGATTTCTGACTTGAATTGAAAATCAATTCATCTACCCCTTAGTCATAATGCTATAAACTGCATTTGAGAAGCTGATCTAGTGTTGAATTATATGTGAGTTTTTGCTGGGAATTGAGTCCTAGCTTCCTGAAATGGAAGTTTTCATACAATGACAGGCTTCCCCACCCCTTTTTTCTCTTAATAGCATCTGCCTTAATGAAAAGTAACTATAAATTATATTTTGCCAGAAGATGGAGGAGGTAGAATTTCCTGGCTGTGCTTTGTTTCATTTTGTGGGGTTTTATTGTTTTTTGGTTTTGGTTGTGCGGACTTTGCTTGCGTGGATACAGCATAATGTGATTTTTTTTATATATATGTATATGTGTTTGAGACTTTTCTGAAAGTCTTTTCATTAAATGCCTGTGGTCAGCTTGCAGCTCATGAAGACAAATTCAGTAAACAAGCAGAAATAGTAAATGGAAGAATAATATTTGGTTATCCATAATACAGACATTTGTAGTTTGGGGAGGGTAGTGGTTCTTGTTTTGATTATGTTCAGGCTTTGTTAAGACGAATTTGTCAGTCAGTTTTCCTGATGAAATTTTTTGTTACTTGTAAAACAAATCTAAAAAGATTCATTAGTTCTGTTGGTTTTTGTTCTTTTTTTAGTCTCATCTACCAATGACTCTGGAAGTGAAGTTTGTGCAATTCAGCCATTTGAGTCCTTTCCCCTTCATGCCTTGCTTGGTTTTTTTTTCTTGGTCACCTTGTGAATTGGTGTAAATTTGAGAGAAATTAAATTTTCCCCTTAGTTTTAGCAGAGATGATAGTTATTGGCTGTATTTGCTGCTGGCTAATTACATCCATGATTCAACACAACTGTGTTTTTTAGTTAAGTGTGGCAGTTCAGGATGTGATTACAAGTGGTGAAACAGACAAGGATGATATGGAAGGTGGTGAGAATGAAGCTTTGTTGAGATGGCAGAGGTCATAGAAGCAGCTGTTGGTTTTTTTGAGTGGAAGTACAGGGTTCAAATCCAGAGGAGGCTGAATTACTTGCATTTGATCGTTCAGCTTGATTTTTTGTGCTTTACTCTTGGGTGGAACTGTGTGGTACCTCAGAAGTTAGAAAGTCTGTGTGACAGTAGTCATATTATGGTTTGGATGCTCTGATTCAGAGAGTCTCATTCTTTTATAAATGTGTGGCAGTGAGGGGTACAGAGCAGAAACATGAATAGCATGGAGAACTTAAAGGAGAACAGTATATTCAATTTGCTCTTTAATTACATTGTGTTTATATTAATATAAATGAGTCACAAAATTTATTGAAGAAATGTGAATTTCATGACAGTCTTCAAGGATATGTTCTCAGTTTTATTCTTAAGTGTATTAGTCATAATCAACTACGATATAGAATATCCTTTTCTGTTGATTTTTAAAAATTTTCTAATGATTTTTTACTGAATCTCTTTTATGGTCAGTTCTGTTCTATTGTTTGTGAATTTAATAGCAAGAGATTAAAAAGAAAAGAAGCTACCCCAGATATGTTGAGATGATTTTCTTTAATCTGGCAAAGTCACTCTGATTTGATATGTTGTAAATGAGGACAATTTGGTCTCTATGACTAGGAAAAAGCCATTTGATTTCTTTTCTTGGTTTTTTTTTTTGGTTGGTGTTTTTTTTTTTTTGTTGTTTGTTTGTTTGGGTTTCTTTTGTCTCCCATCCATTAAGGGGTGGTTGCTGCCTTTTATCACCTGCAGGACAGTAATACTTGAAATATGCCCTAAAACATGTGAATGTAAAGTATCCTATGGACTTTTGTGTTTTGTGATTTCAAGCATTAGAAAATGAAGCTTATTTATGGTATATATAACAATGAGAAGTAAATAGATTTAAAATTGTCTACAGCATATGATTAATTCAGAGCAGTGAGTAGTTTCAGTTTTTTATATGGATTACAGTACTTACTTGGCATAAAGTGTGTATTATCCACCACTTTTGTAGACCAAATTTTGTGCAGCTATATGAAATACCAATATTAAAGGCAATTATTTCATCTTGCCCTTTCATGAGTTTTTTCACATCAGTACAACTCATCTCACTATGCTTTTCAGGGTAAGAAAAACCTTGATGAAGTAGTTTGAGATAGTTATTTCTTTTTTTTTCTTTGTAGGTTAATCAGGACTTTTTGGTTGCTGTTTCTGTTGTCTTCGCTGAGTAATGTTCAATGCAGCTGTCAAGTTCTATGGGCCTTGACAATGTTTGTGTACACAGTTTTGATTGGAAAGCTCTTTCCCTTCATGAAATAAGAATTAAAAACAAAAGAAAACTGATATGTTACTGTATATGCTTGCCTGATAAAAAGAGATTGTATTGGCAGACAAGTAGTGTAATGACTTTCTGCTTTATTACCTGTTTTGGCTTAGTAATGTTGATTCTATCCCCATGCAATCTACTTGATTATCTTTTTAGGACATACAATAAACACAGAAAGCAATTTGCTACAGGACTTTATAAGGGAACACTTGTGGTAGTATTATATAATACCACTTGAAATACTGTTTACTGCATAAAGCATGATATTTGTTCTTTTAAATCTCATAGTAAGTAGAAAATGTAAGTGATTACAAAACTGCATCTTTATCCTACATCAGAAAGTGACAAGTTCTAAAAAGACCAAATTTTAGGATTTTATTGTGCAGGATGTGTCCTGAAATTGTAAAATAATTTAATGCAATGTCTTGGTTTTAGCCTTCTTGGTAGAACTGAAATCACTGGCAGTGTTAGGATTTTCTCAGGTCTATATGCTTTTACAGGAATTATGTTAAATCTCTCTTTTGTTAATGAAAAAAAATATTTTACTGGTTTTTTTTAAGAGTGGTGTTCTCCTTTCTCCCAAACTGTAGAGCCTACTAGGAATTGGAAGGAAGAAAGAATCCAGCCCAAGTAACCTTCTTTTCTCTCATCTGGTTCACATGAATTCTGATTCTTTTGTCCCAATTATTGGTGACAATCAATGACAACAATAGTCAGATTAGATTACCTTTTGGAAAGTGCTGGGGGTTTTTGTTGGTTTTCATTGGGTTTTTTTGATTGTTTTTTTTTTTCTTTTCCTAAAAGAAAATGTAGGCTGTATTTTTTTTTGTTAGAAATATTAAAAAATTTATGCAAAATCTTCTTGAGCACAGTGTGTAGTTGTGTCCACTTAATTTCAAGAAAGAGTTGGTGGAATTAGAGAAAATGGGCAGAAGCTGGTGATATCATCAAGGGTGTGGAGAGGAGCCTCAACATTTGAGTCTGAAGTAAGTGAAGGATAGGACTCAAGTTTTTAAAAATATAAAATAATTTAAGTGGTAAGGCAAATGCAGAACTGACTGAGAAATAATGTCAGTACTAGGGACATCTGATGAAATGAGCAGAGATGTGTAAAACAGATGGAAAAAAAGCATTTGTTTACACTGGTTTGTGACTTCTGGAAGTTGCTGCCACAGGATGTTTGTGGGAAGTGGTACTACTGTGTTCAAAAAATGATCAGATGAATTTGTGGGCAATGGGCACAGAGGGATACCAGAAGGCCTAGGCAGGGGGGATATATCTCTTCTAGTGCACCACAGAATCCTTAATTTTGGAAAAGACCTCGTAGATCTAGTCCAGTTTGTGACAACACCATGCACGTTAAGCCATGGTGTGAAGTGCAATGTTTACTTGGCTTTTGGACACTTCCAGGTCAGGAGCTGAGTAGAAAAGACAGGAGCCCTGAGCAGAGGCTGGGTTGGTGTGCTTTCACTGGTTCCCCCTCTGCTGACAGAACTGGGTTTGTTAAGCTATTGGCTTGATCCAAGGGAGGATTTCCTAGGTAATAATGTACTCATAGCAAAGCCTTGAGAATGAGCCCCAGTTCTTCTGTCTATAATGATATACAGAAGGCTTTGCAGCATGAGGCTGCATGTGCTGTCATTTTGAATATTAAGACATCTCAGGCCTTTAAGGAAAATTGTTAATGTTTGTGACAGAAGTCTCTGAAACAAACCAAACCTGCTGTCGATTCAGTAGGAGACTGAAAAACCTCTTTGCTAACAATCCTTCTTGGTTTGGATTGGGGGACACCAATTTGGGATTTTACAGCAGGCATTGTTGAAGTTAAAGTGTTGGGAGATGAAATCACTTCTCCCTCTTTCCTTCTCCTATTTTGAGGCTTTGATATGTGATCCAGTAACCAGTGGGAGAAGCCTGCTCTTCATAACCCCAAATTGCAGTCTTCTTACAGTATATGATATTTCCTCCTTTTGGGTGGTTTGTTTTTGTTGTGGTTTCACTCCAGGCAGCCACTTGCTCACTCCCCCATCAGTGGGACCAGGCAGAGAATCTGAAGGGTAAAAGCTGAAAAACTCATGGGCTGGGATAAAGGCAATTTAATGGGGAGAGCCACAGCTCCACACATGAGCAGAGCAAAACAAAGAATTGAGACCCTGCCTTCCCATGGTTGGGCAGGTGTTCAGCCACCTCCAGGAGAGCAGGGCTCCATCACACATAACTGTGACTTGGGAAGACAAATGGCATCACTCCAAATGTCCCCCAGTTCTTCTTTCCCCAGCTTATATACTGAGCATAATGCCACAGGGTCTGGAATATCCCTGTGGGTCACCTGTCCTGGCTGTGTCTCATCTCAACCTCCCAAGCACCCCTGGGCCCCCTGGCAGTGTGAAAATGCAGAAAAGGCCTTGGCTCTGTGCAAGCCCTGCTCAGCAATAACAAAAACATCTCTGTATTATCAACCCTGTGTTCAGCACAAAATCCAAACATAGCCCCATGTCAGCCACTGTGAAGAAATTTAACTCTACCCCAGCTGAAACCAGCACATGAGACCACACCTTTTTATGGGTATTATGAGGACAACAGCCCCTTTTTGTGTTCCCTTGCCTGTCAGATTAATTTTGGATGTATTAAAGCAGACCTGTTAGTTTCTCCATCAAAGTGGAGCCCAGGAGCTGCACAAAAGTATAGAAAGAGTTCTTGCTGGGATGGATTAGCAGTAGGCTATTTATTGATTGATGCTTCCATGTGGTACCTTATTTAAGTTAAACTGCATCCATGCTATTGTCTGCCAGTGTGGTGTTCAAGACAATGACTAAATTGAACCACTTGCAGATATGTGGTTTGAATTTATTAGCAGTATTTTACTTGAATATAAAAGGATTCCTGACTCAAATAGGCTTTGTTTGAGAACCTGTGTAACTGTTTTGTTCGTAGAACAGTACATCCTATTTGACTTGATTTCCTTTCAGTGTCTTTTGAACACCTGAAAAGGTTTTCAATAGGAACACAGCCAAATCCACACCAGACAGGAACAGTTAAGTGCACTTAGACTTGTTGTTGTGTGCAGAACATCAAATATAATGGGAACATAACAATATACTGTTGTATACAGTGATTTTTTTTTTTTAAAGTCAGCNCTACCCCAGCTGAAACCAGCACATGAGACCACACCTTTTTATGGGTATTATGAGGACAACAGCCCCTTTTTGTGTTCCCTTGCCTGTCAGATTAATTTTGGATGTATTAAAGCAGACCTGTTAGTTTCTCCATCAAAGTGGAGCCCAGGAGCTGCACAAAAGTATAGAAAGAGTTCTTGCTGGGATGGATTAGCAGTAGGCTATTTATTGATTGATGCTTCCATGTGGTACCTTATTTAAGTTAAACTGCATCCATGCTATTGTCTGCCAGTGTGGTGTTCAAGACAATGACTAAATTGAACCACTTGCAGATATGTGGTTTGAATTTATTAGCAGTATTTTACTTGAATATAAAAGGATTCCTGACTCAAATAGGCTTTGTTTGAGAACCTGTGTAACTGTTTTGTTCGTAGAACAGTACATCCTATTTGACTTGATTTCCTTTCAGTGTCTTTTGAACACCTGAAAAGGTTTTCAATAGGAACACAGCCAAATCCACACCAGACAGGAACAGCTAAGTGCACTTAGACTTGTTGTGTGCAGAACATCAAATATAATGGGAACATAACAATATACTGTTGTATACGGTGATTTTTTTTTTTTTTTTGAGTCAGGCTCTTTAATAATAACTGTTAATGTTGTGGTTTTCATAACTTATAGTTTGCTGCACTATTCTTTCTATAAGTCTAATACTTGGTTCCTCTATAATTTCAAGAATTTGAAATTGCATGCTGTGTGGTAGGTCTTTTTGGTGTTCCTTTCTTTTTTTTTTAACAAAACTTTCCTGTGTGAACAAGTTATTAAAATTATGGATGTAGGTGTGATATATTAGTGTTGTCCCTATTTGATTTAATGGCTCCTTCATATTACAAGTGCCCTAATATAAGTGATAAAGGAAAAATATTCTTTTTGGAAGAGGGGGTTAATAATGCCTCCATCCTTCTATTAGAGCTATGAGCTATTGGGGAGCAGAATTCACATCAGAACTGTGGCAGGTGGCTGCTTGCATGGAAGTCACTGCAGATATTGATCCATAATTTTTACTCATTCTTCACTTTGTCTTGTATTACATGGGTTTATTTTTTATTTTAAGTCAAATGTGGTTTTTCAATGTTTTGGGTCAGGCACCATCAAAATCCATTGTATATTAGTATAACACTTTGCTCACTTAAATGCAGCTTGCTTTGGGGACTAGATTTTTTTTTTTTTTTTAATTGCATTAAATCATTCGAGAACACTACCATTACAGCACTAATGTGAAATTTGACTTCCCATGGGTTTTTTGGGTTTTTTTTTTAACTTAGTTTGAATTCATTTTGGATGAGTTTTCCTTGCTGCTTCTTAATTAATGTTTCCTTTATGTTTCAGATTATATTTTTCCTTATTTCGAGATTCTTAATTTTCTATGAGTTGGTTTCATAGCAGAGGCATTCAAAAGTGTTTCTAACTCTCTTTCTTCAGATTTAAAGGAGGAATCTTTAGTTGTGAAGGGAACTCACAAACATGAAGCTGTTTATTTCAGCCTGGATTTTAAGGCTTGGTTTCATGCAAAATTGAAAAGTAAGATTGCTTGTGTCCATTTCTCCATTAAATATCCTCCAATCTTTAACTCAAATAAAAGACCAAGATGTGTTTGTGTCTCTGAGCAGGGGGTAATTTAGACAGTTTGGGTGGGAGGTAACTTGCATGTGCCAGAGATGCCAAAATGGGACTCTGGCTGTGGCCCTGGAAGGGGATTTTCTGTCTCTTCCAGAGGCATGCACTTTCAAACCATGTGTGAATTGTTGACTTCAAGGGAGTGGTCACTTACAGGCAGAACTGCCTTAATCTTTTTAACTGGAGGTTTTTTCTCTGAATGCCACAGTTCTAAAGGTGAGGGGGAAAACTGTTTCATTGTGTGATGAAGTGAATTCTATTAGTGTTGAGATCTTGGGTACGGAGTATAGCCTTAAGTCTGGATCATTAAAAGAATGGACATGACTCTGAGAACTCGAAAAATCACTGTTTGGAATTTTATTATTTTTAATTGAATAATGAAGTTACGCTACTGGGAAAAATACAAAATTATCAGACTGTGGGAATCTTAAAATATGATATAAGCAATGCAGAAACAATTTACCCTTGCTCAATGGGATATTTTTTGATTCATGCAACCCTTAAGCCTTATTTTAGACGTGGCTCCAAGATGGACCTGCTGCTGGCCAAGGTTGAGTCCATCAGTGAGGGTGGCAGCATCTCTAGGATAACATATTTAAGAAAGGAGAGGTAAAAAAATCGTGTTAAAAGTAAGCTTGATAGTAAAATAGTAATCACAGTATCTTAATTAGCTACTGTGATTACTTGAGGGAAACATAAAACACCCTCATGGAGACATTATAGAGATGGGTCCAAAAATATCAACACAGTGTTTAGCTCCTCTTAAAGGAATTTCAGAAAGGGTATAGAATCAAGAACAAGGGAGGAAAGATCAGTATGTCATTGGAAATTCATGAGCAACACTGTCTTGGAAAGTCATAAATTAAAAATAGGCAAGTTGCACAGCAGGATAATGAAGATGTTAATTTTGGAAAGGTTTCAATTTCAGGTGAGATTAAACATACTAGTATGCACTATGGCCTGGAAGAGAGGCAACTGAGAAGGGTGTAACAGTAGCAGGAAACAATGAAGTACATGGAAAAGAGGAACAAAGAAATTTTATTCACAGAATAATATATTGGCTACAATAGAAGAAAATCTCAGGCAACTGGCTTGAATTTACAAGTGCCTATTCACAAATTATCAATTATTGTGCACTTAAGAGATTCAGAACACTAAAGTTGCCCAAACACAAGTTCAGAAGGCTATTGCAGAAATTAACACACACATCTACTTAATGACTTCATATCAATTACACGTGTGTAACTCTGAGTATCTGAATTACAAGTTGTTGTAAGTGGGAAAAATGCAGAGCCCCCTGTTACAAAAGAACCCTGTGTTTTAGTTTGTTTCTTCTTTGGGCACCTGTCAAGGCATGATTGAGATTGTGGAAATTTGTTTTCAGCTGGTTCTATGTTCCTTGTAGAGGAAATTATGCTACTTAAGAATAGCTGTTGCTCTGAATTCCCACTTCGCCCATACTTTGGCCACTTAGTATGGATTGGTAGCTATCCAAAAGCAAAATCTGCCCATTATTATACATTTGCAATTTTTGTAGGACTGAGGTGCTTGAATTTTCTGTTCAGGAAAGCCAAGAAAGCTAAAGAAAAGTTATTAAACTCCCAAGGCAAAATAGTATATGAACAGCATCATTCAGTTGTAACCTGGTGAGGTGGACTGTCAGTCTTCAAAGTATTGCTTAATGAGACTTAAAAGATGCTTTTCTTGTACTAGATAAATCTTTGATAGGTTTAATAGTTCTAAAGCATGCTGTAGTAAAAAGAAAAATTGAAAATTTAATTTAGTAAGCAGAGAAAACAATCATTTGAACTATGTTTGCCTCAAAAAATTGTCACTGGGTAAAAAAAGGTGGCTGATTTCTATACTTGTTTAGTTGACTGAAATACAGTTAAAGTTTTATATAATATCCTGTAAGATTAACTGCTCTATCAGCCTTAGTTTTTGTAATTGTCTCTGCATCTTTCTCTTCAGGGACTCAGCTCTTCAAAGTATTTTGTCAATTGAAAGGTCACTGTATTATCTATGCCCCACCTTCACATCCTCAAGGGTTAAGAAAAAGACCAGAGAGCCCTTCAGTGTAAACACAACCTTGCTGTTGTGTGCTGGTACAGAGCATTGCTATCAGCAGCAAGCAGCTCCCTTCCTGAGTGGGGGACTTCAAGTATTGGCAGAGCATGTGCGTCTATAATCACTCATTTTTTCAATGCTTTATATTTTAAAAATTATTTATGTTTATATAGCTTCTAGAGATCTTGAGAAGCCCCTTCATGAATATAGACAGATATATTTTCTTTGTTCTTTTTATTGTTTATTTTGGTGATCTGAGCATTTTAATAAAACCTAAAATATGAATATGAAAATCTGAATAACATTTGCCCTACCGAGTGATCAGAAAGAGCCTAATGGAATACAGGAACACTTTAAGTCTAGAAGTAAGACATTAAGAATAAGTAGGAGTGCTTTTTAAAATGTTTTAACATCTGTCTTGTTAGCTTGGGTTACTATGATAATGGTAAGAAAATAGAAGCATGACTTTTTTAATTCTTGCAGCCCTCAGAGAAACTCTCCCTGTAAAGAAAAGACCAAAACTTTTTTTTTTTTTCATTGCAAATACTTTAAAATATATTTGCCTTGTTGTAGAAGGGAACTTAGCAACTCAGTAGGATTCACAAGAATGAAACAAAACTTGTGGCCACATTCTTAGAATGGAGGAAAGAATAAATGAAAGAATTAGAAAATGTAACTGATTTTCAAGGTCTTCAAAGTGGTAAATGATCTTCCCTGTTTCAGCAGGCTTAAGATTTCATCTTCAGCCCTTATGATAGGGCCTGTGTTCTAATAAATCAAACCTGTACTTATATTGATTATGTTTATTTTGTATTTTCAATGTAATGAAAATCCCAATGGTTGCATACCTACTGCTGGTAACAGATGTGATGTATGCTAGACTATAGACAAATTTGTTCTTGTTGTTGTTTCTGGTCTCAAGCTGAAAACTGGAAAATGGGAGGGAATTTAATAGGCTTATCAGAATGAAGGAATTATGTGACTGCACTTTGGTATGCATACAAATTATCACTTATCACTGATAAGACTTTGTGGGTATTTTTAATGTTCCTGCATTTCTGCAGATAGTGTTTTGTGGTTTTTTGTAGTTGATAATTAGAATGTATAATGTGTTCCTGTTTTTAAAAAAATGCAAAACTATTTCAGTTGAATTATATAAACTAGCAGTTGGAATATATGTTTTCAAATGTATTTTATAAATTTTTTATGTGTTGTAATTTGCAAAAGTTGATCCGTAAAGGTTTTTTTCCAGATGACGCGAACAAAAATTATTCTTTCAAATTTAAATATTTAGCTTAGCAGAAATTGCATCGTGGATAGTGGCAGAGGATTAAAACATTAGAGATTAAAATCTGTCAGATTTGGTTAATCAACAGACTTATTTATTGAACCATGAAAATGTGTTTATTTTCCATGACAGAATCGCTCACTAAAATGAACACTGTACATAAATACCCGTGTCACACAGAAAACTCTTTAAGATGCTTGTTCAATATGCAGTGTTTTGTTCATAATTGTAGCATTCAAATATCATGTCACAATATAATTTCAATAGAACTGCTCCAAAATGTCTTGTATCCAATGAACATTCCCACTTGTTTACAAAAAGGCTAAAATGAGTTATCTTTGGTTATATATGCATACACACATAGTTACATATAATTTTCAAGAAATAGAATGCAATATGCTAGGCAGTATATAATAAATTAACACAAAATTTTCAATCACTATCTTTCGAAATCATATCAACCTGTTTTTATGCCCAAGATTAACAGGTATATAGAAATGCCAGTGGAACAGAATATATTTAATTTGGCAGTAAACTAGCTAATAATGAAAGATCATGTCCCCTAGTTTGCCAAAGGTAATTAAGACATTCCAGATAATACTAGCTCCTTAAAGCAGATATGCCAAACAAAACAAACCACCAAACCAAAAGAAAAAAAAAATTAAAAAAAAAAAAAATGAAGGGCAACAAACTCTAAAGCCTTGCCAAATAGCAGAAAATACTTTATTCTGTGCTACTCAATATCTCTTTGAGTGTTAATCAAGTGGGCCTCAACAAACTGCTTTGGTAAAACTACTCATTTAATGTATTATGAAAAAGAATGAAAAAGAAATTGTTCTGATTTTTGTATTGTTGGCTGAGTTGGGGGTTTTTTGTGGGTTTTTTTTGCTTTCTTTTTTTTTTTTTTTTCCTGTCAGACTTTGTCTTCACTGATCATTCCAGGGCATTCTGGAAACACTTGTTCATAACTCATTTTCATTATCAAGATAGTTTTGTAAGGCAGACTTTGGGCTGTCAGGAGCCACTTTTGTTACCTAAGCACTTCAGCCCTTGTCTCATGGGTGTTCCTGGTGTCAGCTCTGAAATTCAGCTGTCACTGTGCAGGGAGTCCCAGATCGCTTTTGGATGCTGACTCAAAATGCCTTTTACTTTCCTGTTGGACAAACTGAAGAGGTGAAGAATCCTTCAGTTTGGGAGTTCTGGGTGCCTCTCTCCTTTTCTTCACAGAGAGTTGTGTGGGAAGTTGGAGAGGAGTATGGGAAAGGGTTTAGAAGAGTGTGAGGTCTAGGGGAGGGAGGTGAGGAGGGCACTTGGAGTGATACACGCCTGGGTAGGAGGTTATTCTTCTTGTTCTTTTTGATCTCAAGTTGAAAACTGGAAAATGGGAGGGAATTTAATAGGCTTATCAGAATGAAGGAATTATGTGACTGCACTTTGGTATGCATACCAATTATCACTTGTCACTGATAAGACTTGGTGGGTATTTTTCATGTTCCTGTATTTCTGAAGATAGTGTTTTGCACCAGGCTCGTGCGTGTCTAATGGCGTAGTGTCATCATTCTGATAAGCCCCTCATTCTGTGCAGCCACCAGGACCATCATGTTTCCAATATTTATGGAGTCAGGGAGGCCTCAATTATCCTCATTTACTTTTATTCACTGCTTCACTGTGTTGGAATTTCAGGTGCCAAACTTGATTCAAATCATGACTTCTCTGGAAGCTATGAGGAAAAAAGTTTTTCATAATGTAAAACTATTTATACTGGCTTTTTTTTTTTTTTTTTTTCCTCCTCATGGAAGGTGGCAAAATAGCACATTTCTCAAAAGTAAACACTGTGGAAATTGTGACATTCATTCACCATTACTTATGTTAACATTACAGGTAGGAACTCTGAAGCTGGTATTAAAATAACTGATTATTCTTTATTTTAAAAAACTGCTGGGTTTTCCCCATCTTAGAAGCTAGATAGCTTTTAACTTTTAAAAAGTGAAAGGAGAACTGGCTCTTAAGGCAAATATGAAATAACATCTGTATGGCTTTGCTTTACCACTATTGGTAACATTCTGTTACTTGAACTGGGACAGTGAGTTGAAAAGTGTTCATTGTAATTCTGTGCTGCTCGACTGTCAGGCACCACGGTAGGGATCTGTTCGCTTCTTTTTGATTCCTTGGAGTTGGGTGTTTTAAACTTTTAGAACATCACATGCATGTAATAAAGAATACATTAAAAGAATGCTTGGGAAATTAGAAGGAATGGAAGGTGTAACTAATTGTCTGTAGAGAAGATGAGAGATTGCAAAGTCTCACAGCAAAAGAAATTAGGAGTGAATTTTCCTTTACGTCCAAGACCTGGTGAAACAAGAGTCATCCAAGTGAACAACTTGGTACCTCTTTAGCAGTTCAAGTAAAACTACAAACACACAATGTGTTTTTGTTAAAATTTTACTCAGTAAAAATAATTCAGTATCACAGTGTGCCCAATTTTGGTAGCAATGAACAATCAATTCTGTCATCAACATATATATGTATGTAGATGAGAAATTTGCAAGTGGGAGAAAATGACTTTTCCCTTATATGTTATGTGGTTTTATAACAGTAAAACTATGGATCAGCTTGAGTACCCAATTACATAATATTATTCTGCCCAGTCTGTTAATGGTTTTTGCTCCTCTAACATTTGAAGCACTAGCAACTAAACCAGTAGCTTGTTATAAAAGGAAATGTGATTCTTTTTCAGTACCACAAATATGGAAGATGTAGCAAGAAGAAAGTTAAATGTGATGATTTTAAATTTATAATAAACCTCAAAACCCAACAACAAAAAAATAACCAATGGAAAAAAAGCCTAATCAAACAAACAAAAACAAGAAAAATACAAAACAACAACAACAACAAATCCCATACAAGTAAAACACACTATTTAAAAGTATTTCAGGTCAGTTACAAATAGAAAATTTAAGTGAATTATTAGTAATCCAAACACATTTTTTTATTTCTATTATCTTTTCAGACTCATTAATATCTATGTTTTAAGATAATAGTATTTGTGTATTTTAGCAGAAAAACAAGAGACTTTATAAAACTGAAGTTCAGCTTTTTTCTCCTTAACTGTCCTAAGAAATCAGTTTATAACATGTTGTGATTTGAAATGATACATATTGTCTGATTGAATTTAGAAAATTTCAGATGGTACTTTGCTTGTTAAAATTGCTTATTATACATAGTTTTAGTTCTGTGCTCTTGGAAGCACTGATGTGTACTTATGGCTCTTCAAGGTCCCCTGTAGGGATTGAAGATTTACCATTTTGGTGGCATCTTTTTCCCTCCCTATGTAAAACATGAATACACAGTAGTTGGAATAATTCATCACAAAACAGTTTTTAATTTTTTTTTCCCTCTCAGAACTCTAAAGGAATGTGAATTTATTTTTAGGCATGATGAGCCTTTGAATTATCTCTGTCAGTATGTTAATGCAGTTAAAATTCTAATTTGAAGGCAAACAAATGTGTTTACTGAAGCTTGTTGTCACCTGTTGTAGTTACCAAGCCGGAAATACATGAAATTCCTGCATGCTAAATGGTATAAAGTCTTTGTGATAATGATATTCATAGAGTTTAACTCTTGAGCATGGTGAGTGCCTTTCATGAAAGGCACGGGTGCACAGAAGGTGTGTACAACATCAGCTTTGCTCTGTCACAGTTGCTGTACACTGTCTTTAACACAGCAAAAAAATAAAAGAGTAATCTGTGGAGCTGTTGACACGGCTAGAAATCTATATCTGGAATGTTACGAAGAAAAAAAAATGCTCTGCTCACCTTTTTTGTGATGGAAAAGTTACGTTCAGACTTGGAAGTGTAGAGGGAAGTTTTTAGGGTCGTGGTATTTCTACAGTTCCTGTAAAGAATGAAGAACAGCTAAGTTCAGTTATGTACAAGTGTAACTTTAGACACAAAAAAAAACCTGTGAAGGAGTAGAACCTCTTCCTTTCCTTTAAAGTTGAAAGTCAAATTTAGAGGAACATGGGAAAATACAGTTAAGAAAACAGAAGCAGAAATGTAGATTCAATCCAATACATGTAAATGTATTTCTGTCTGATTCCATTAATTTTCCTCAAATACCATTAAATTAGTAAAAAGTGTATATGCCTTAATTTATGCAGTTATTTTGTACATAAAATGTTGACTTCTTTTGGCAGAAATTTCATTATTCATAGAATTAAAACATGATGTTTATTACTTTGAGTCATAGAGTATCCTAACAACTTATAGAACTATTAAACAGAAAAAAAATCAAAATTGAGACTAAAATTAGTTTGTTTTTTTTTTTTTAATTTAACTTGTAGTTGCTTGACCAATAAAGGGCACTGAATTTCTGTTGGTCCACTTGAATTAATTTGTTGGTATTCAGGGATTCAGACCCATTCAGTCTTAAACCAGCTCTTCCCCTATGGCCTCTACTTCTAAGACTTCTCCTTTCAAATAGTGGAAGGAAATGAGAATTGGAAAGGCAGTGATTAATTCATTGCTTTACTTCATGGTTGAGCTGTTGGGGATTATACAAAGTTGGCATCAGTGCTTGTTTTCCTGGAGCTGTGGATGGTTACTTGTTCAGTTGATTCTTTACATTTTTTTGTGTATATCTATGTATTGTTAGGGAATTTTCAATTCAGATTTTCAAATCTGTCAGAATTTTCAGAGCTAATAGCAGTTCATGATGTTCCACTTGCACAATTCCACCCTGATTTAGAGATTTTTTTGAAAAAATTGTTTTCTCTGTGTATTTTTAAATACACTTTATCTCTGTTTCTCTGTCTTTGGAATCTATGTAGACATTTTAGAATGGAAGTTTGTAATTCCTATTTTTTTTTAATATTTTTTTTATAACTAGTAACATGCATATATATTTGCAGTCTGAAGATTCCTTTAGTTATTATTCAGTGTTTATTGAAATTACAGATTCTCGGTTCTTGACAGAGGTGTTTTTTGGGTTTTTTTTTTGTGTTATAAATAACTTGGGATAAAATGCAGGTAACCATTGGAGAGTCAATGGTTTTTCAATTGCTGCCCTAATTGTGTTCTGAGTATTGTCCTGTAACTGCCACAGGAACAAAATGTATTTTATTACTGGCTCTCTGATCTCTTGAGAGTCTTAAATTATGAGGTCTTCCCTGCCTAAGCAGGATGTTCTTTCATGCCAAGGTGGGACCCTGAACCAGTTTCTGAAATGGTGGTTCTGATGTCCTGATTTAACTGCTGATGCTGAAGTTTTTCTTCTGTCTTTGTCAAGATGTTATTTGAACGATCAGTCACGTCAAAGAATAGTGATATAGATGAAGAAAACTGCAAGGCACGATTTACAAGAACTAATAAGAATGCTTGAACTGTTCCTTTGGAATGCTCAGTTACAGGAGATGTGAGTGCCTAAATTTTCCCTCTATTGACTTGCTTTTGCCAGAGCACCACAGAGGTGAAGTGCTGGCCAGCTGTGGGCAGTTGGTTCCTTTGTGGTTCCTTTTCCAGAGTAATTTCTTTGACTCCAGGTTTGTGCTTTTTTTGGTCCTTAGTGTGATCTCTTAGGTGTGGGCTTGAATATCCTTGTCTATAGCCATTACTTAGCCAATAGTTGGAAAAAATGAAGCCTCCTTTTATCAGTAAATATTTTTCTCCTTGTTGTCTAACTCTTCATAAAATGGATTTATAAATCCAGGAAAATTTCTGCTGATAGGGATTGAGGGAATGAGATCTCTCCAGTTTCTTTTGAATTCTCATTGCTTTAGAGAATCTCTCCAAAGGCCTAAATTCACTTTCCCCCTTTCCTGTTTTTTTTGTTGTTGTTGTTTTTGTGGTTGTTGTTGGTTTTTCTTTTTTATTAAATTGTTTTCCCACATAAGAATATAATTTGGTAAAATGGTATGTGAAGTCATGATCATGTTTTAGGTTGAACTGAGT
>VYXF01000615.1:3420-38802 GCA_013397295.1 Polioptila caerulea | reverse complement strand
CCTGTTTTGTTTCCCCCAAAAAAAAAAAAAAAGATTTAAAATTATAGTAATAATAAAAACCCCAAGAAAAATCCCCAAGACTCAAACCCACTTGAATAACCTTTTATGACCATCCAGAACTCTTGCAATATCATAAAAAATTATTAAATGTGATGAAATTCTGAAGGCAGTTTATCAACTCATCATGCTTTATTCAGTAATAATAAATAGAAGGAAAAGCTAACAAACATTTTCTTCATTAATGAGGTAGTAGTTCACTAGTGTTCACTCTGTGTTGAATAATGGTCATATAATTTAAACATCTGCATGCTCAACAGTAGCATCAGAATATGAGATCAGCTGTGCTGTTCTTCCACGTGCAGGGTGGTGTAGCTCGCCTGCTGGGAGTTCAGCCCCTGACTGTGCTTCAAGCCTGAGTAATATGTCCAGAGTAATTGTTTTAAACTCATCTGACATTTTTCTGACTGTGTTTTGCCATTTAGTGAGGAAACCATCCTGCCAAGAAGCCTTTCCACATGGATATTTTAGTGACCCCTTTCAGCACTTTGATGTGAAAATGCCCAGGATCTTAAGCTTAGAAAATGTGCTTACTCTTTTGTTATTTTTTGATACCTTTCACAATGAGCTTTTTCTATTCCAAAAGGAGGCCTGCAGAACTGACTTCAGCCCTTTTTTCTTGGTTTAGCATGGCAGAAACTTGAAGTTGATGTCAAGTTGCTTTTTATCTGTGATAAATAAGCTCTTAGAAGTTTTCTGTTTGAATTCAGTACAGGAGACTTTCCAACTGGACACATGGATCATGCAGTATGGTTTTTGGACAGCATTTGTTGGACTTGTCATGAGGATAAAGCTTTGAGTTCTTCCCCTCTGTGTGTGCTACTGGAAAAAAAAAAAAAAAAGAGAAAAAAAATAACTGATCTGGAAGTCTCTAGGCTAAAACCTATCTTCCCCAACTCCAATTTCTCCTGCCCAAAGGAAGTTCTAGAGGAATAAACAAACCATGAGTAAAGGCATCTGGGAGAGAAGCCAGAACCAGTCGAGCCTGTTCATACATTTAATCTAAGATTTCCAAGTCTCCACATGATTCTTGAAACTTTGCTTGTTATTAAACTACTTCTTTTTCCTACAATAATGGCTTTTAAAAGTTTATTAAAAAATCTGGAGGTGCTGTGTTATATGGATCCAGATGAAGTGAGTTGTTCCATTTTTGAAGGCGATTTGCTGTGGCAGAAATGAAATTAAACAATTAGCTGGGCTGCTTTTTGGGAGAGGCAGATGTGGGGCAGGGAATAAACCAGACATTTGGTCCAAATAGTCACTGCAAATGTAGGGGAAGAAAAGGGAGAGTTTTTACAGTAGTTATATGAAGAGTGCAGATAAGCGTGCTGGTAGTGTCAAATAAGATTGAAATAATTAAAATTGCAGAAGAAAATACTAAATTTTACATTCCTATTAAATTTAGATGTAAGTGAAGAAAAGTAAAGAAAGAACTGATGATGTGCTGCTTGTAAGTGGTGAGTTTCAGCTGTGACAGACGGTGGGGGGACAGAACCTCCTTCCTGAGTAGAAGATTTTGCAATTCCCTTTCTCTGTTTTATTTTTCTGGGAATTCTCTTGCTTGGGATTTTTGGATGGAGATTTTCTTTTGGCCTGTTCTGTTCTTGTAGAATATTAATTCCTTTAGATTGAACATAGAGACTTGTGCACATATCAAGAGGAAAAAATTGCCAATGAAATCTATGTTAATGCAACTCATACATTGCAACAAATTTGTTTTAGAACATTCACAGGATATGCAAGAGTTATTGCCAAATCATCATGTACAATTTCTGGTGGTTCTTACTGAAGATCTATTTGTATTTATATCTACATCCCACCCATTAAGATGTTGAACTCAGAAAGATCTTAAGAGTAGCCTGACAGTGATTTGAACTCAATTTTAAAAATAGGAGGGTGGAGGAGTAGGGAGGAGGAGTGATTGTTGCAGACAGGTGAAGAATTTGGGCAATAGAAAGGGGCAGAAATTGGAGAATAAGAAGTAAAAGATTAAGTGACAAGCATAAAGACAAAACAACCTTTTTTTCGTTTTTGCACCAAAATGTACACAAAGTAGAAAATAAATTCAGCAGAAAGGCGGGTTGGATTTTTTTTCTTCCTTTTTCATCTTGTTTTAAAATTAGGTTGGACCCATTAATCGTGTCTTTTAAAGAATTTATGCATCACGGAAATGTTCATATGTGAAACTATTTGAAAGAAGGAACCTCAAAATTTAAGTTTTTTCCATTATTGGGGAAAAAAAAACAAAGCGTTTGTCTGTCAGAGCTATTTCTCTGTGTAAAACATTTATATAATTTGATTTTTTTTAATGGCTGTTGTGGTCTTGCATGAAAATGTTTGAAAAGGTGTGAACTTTATAAAATGAGAATCAAACACAAGAAGAAAAGCAGCCAGCATATCTGGGCCTGCCGTGCTGTGGAAATGGTCAAAAGGATATTGGGGCTGATTTATGTAAAAGGACATCAAACCAACAGCAGTGAAACCCAGGGCTGGCAGCAGAATGACATGAGCAAACAGGAGCAGTGTGATGTCTGTGAAGGTTTTGCTAGATTAATAATAAATAGCTATACATAAATAATTACAGGTTTTGACAGTTCTCAATGTGACAAGTCATCCAAGGGAAAAAAAAAATCTGCATATTTGGAGTTGAAAAATGACAAGTTGGAGATGACAGGGAAAGAGGTGGTTGGGAACAGAGCAGCTTGTCTAAATATGTGTAATGCTAAATAGAGGTGATTATTTTATTTGAAATTAAAAATAAGCCTTTGATACAGTTATTTTTAAATAGTTAGGCCTTCTCAGCTGCAATTTTTGCCAGGTGCTAGAAGTTGTAACACCAAGCACATAATTTATTACTTAAAAGTGACATTTCTTAGCATCAGTGCACATCTTTCTACTAAAGAAATGTTGTTTAGTGTGGTGAAAAGCTGTCCTGGTTTAGGGGCAAATTTCTCTTTTTCCCCCATGTAATTTAGGATAACTTGTGGAACTGTGTGATTCAGAAGCAACAGCAAAGATTTTAAAACATTGCCTTTTCCAAATTAATATATGAATCAATTGGGTAACTTGTATGTGCTATGGAGACGTATATGGAGATTTTATTTATATATATATATATATGCATTTTTTTTTTGTGAGTATCTAGAGCTGAATGAAGAAATACAATGTTTAGCTTGCAAACAATGCTTTTAAACGCCACAGCATCACAGAATATCCCAAGTGAGAAGGAACCCCCAAGGATCATTGAGTCCAACTCCTGGCCCTGCTTGGCACTGTCTCCAAGAATGACATCATGTGCCCAAGAGTATTGTCCAAGTGCTTCTGGAACTCTGTCAGGCTTGGTGCTGTGCCCACTTCCCTGGGGACCCTGGGGCATCTCACATAAATTTGTGAATATAACTTTGTTTCCCATTGTTTTATCTCAGCAATCTCACTCATTTCACTGAAGCTTAAACTACTGTGAAAATCAATAGGCAAAATTAGAAACCTACAATTAATGTATAGGATTTTTTAATCCTAAAAAAAGAAAAAAATCTAAGTATGTACAGAACACTCTAAATATGTAAAAGTCCCATGTTGGCCTGTACCAGTGGGATAAATTGATCATTGTTTGAAGGTTAAGTCCAGAAAGCCTCAGGAATCTGACAAGAGATGCAGTTGTGCAGGTTTCAATGTCTGTGCTATCATGGAGCCAGAAAAAGGCAGGTGTTGGAGCAGTGGTGGTTCTGGGTAAATCTGCTCCTCATGATATTGCTTTATAATGCAAGGGGTGCCCAACTCTGCTGAGCCCAGTGTAAGTCTGACAAAAAAGGAGGAAGATTTTATTGCTGTCTGGAAGATGATCATACCACCTGTTGTTGCAGAAGGTGATGGTAAGAATCCTCTTCCAAGTTTATTTTTAAAGTCATTTTTTTAAAACTTGATATTGAAAGGATAGAAGATTTATTAGCTCTATATTGAAATAAGTAAAGAATATATTATAAATACTGAAATACAGACTTGAAAAAAGTAGCTTTTAAGTAATGATGGGTGAATTTGTTTTCAAAAAAATTGTTATTCAGTATTTCAGTATCTTATTATCTTAAGATACTGCGCTCAGTTTTGATTGGCAGCAAGTATAAAGGTTTAGTGCACCATTTGCAAGCTATTTATCTGTTGTAATTTTTGGTAATGACTTGACAAAGCTCAGCTCAGATAAGCTTGTTTAGTTGTCATACATGCCAGGACTCCAGTTAGCTGAGGATTACTTAAAGAGGTTTGTTGTTTTACTTAGAGACATGTCAAAAAATAAACCTGTGAAGATGATGCTTCAAGGGCCACCACCCATAAACTTTACCGTGTTTTATTTTTGTGTCTTGATTTGAAATGTTATGTGGTAAATACTAAACTGAGGAAGAAAACCTTGGCTCCCTTTTAATCTTTGACTTTAAATGCTGTCAAATTTCAGAGAGCAAAGCCCATTGAATCTGTGTGTGTGTGATGCTGATCTCCCTGTGGTTGTCATTAGAATAAAGGTTTTATTCAACGATACAGAGATCTTTCAAGTATCAGATCTGGTGTGTTTTAAAGGGTGCCTCAGTAGCACTGAGTGTGTGTGTTCATCTGGCTGTGTCTGAATATACATGAGCTCTTTTATATTTTTATATTGTAGAGTGTGTTTCCAAATAGATTTGACAGAAATGTGAAAGCTTTGATCAATATTTTAATTTTATAATATATTTGATCTTTTGATAATTGCAATTGTTTCCTAATATACTCATATCCATGTTGCGTAATAGATGAAAGAAACACATTGTGTTTGGAAAAGACAGCACAAAAATAGCCTTGTGTCTCTGAAGATTATTATGCAAAATATAAGGATCTAATTATTCAAAAAATTGTATTTCTCAATAGTTCTGATTGCTTTTAAGCAATTCTTGGAAGGAGTTTTAATGTTTGGAAAATGAGTTAATGTAGCTCAAATGCAAAACAATCAACTTGGAATGGGTTTCACCTAGAGTTAAGTCAGAGGTTTTTATTGTAGATTTGTGTTTATTTGTCCTACCACCTTGTAAAAACTAGGTGAGCTGTCCAAAGGATGAGTTAGCTAAGTAATGGGTTTGTTTTTTGATTGTGTCATTAATCACTAGCTTTTTGTGTCACGAGCAGGTCACCAAAATGAAGCTCATTTGTCATGGCCCACAGCAGGCTCGGACTTTTTAGTTCCTGTTCGTGCACCTCAGTCCTCATTCTCAGGGCAGTGGTCTGATGCTGTAGTCCATGGATTCTGAATATCACCCAAAACATGACAGGAGTTCTATTGTTGATCTTCACTGGTGGTTTACCAGGTTTCTTGGCACGAGTGAAAGAGGCTCTGCATCTGTAATAGCGAGTACCTGTTGTTTACTCAAAATTCCATGTGTGGTGTTTGATAAAAAATACTTAATGAAAAAATCCCATCCTTGCTACTGGTTGCCATAAAAATTAGTATTACAAGCAGATGAAATCAATAGTTAAATTGTGCTTGACCCAAGATGACATGCCAAGAGATATTATCCATTTTGGAAGAGCTTTGGTGTGTGGAAGTTGTGTGAAGAATGTCTCTGCTCAGCCTTTTGTGAAGGATATATGTTATCTAGGACAACCAAAATGATGTTCATTTGTCTTTAAATCATTAAAGTTTTCATTAAGCTTAATTGCACTGGAAGTTTGAAGAGTCTGTACAAAGATAATTAGAAAGGAAATCTACCTCTTAACAATTTTTTGCAGTCTTATAAAGAACTTACTTCAATTAGTGAAATGATTTCTTAAATATCTAATTGACTAGAAAGTTTTCAAGAATTAACCTCTGAGATTAATATACAACTGTCACATCATTTTTCATATATAGACAGCTGGATTCTGGCTTTAGGTGTACACCTCAACCTGAATTCCAGGTTTTTCTATGGGTGAAGGCCACTTACCATGGAGTATTTTCTGTTTCAATTTTCGTGTAGATTGCATCATCTGTTGAGTAGCTAAGTTTTCTGTCTTTTGCACTGAGCAGATGTTTACAGAAGGTACCCTAGTGCTTTAATGACTTCTTTAACTGCCACTATACTTTATGTGAAGTTTAAGTTTACAGATTGGTACTTGTTAAAAAAAAACCCCAAGAAACCATCTGGTTTTGACCTAAGTTACATCAGAGACGGAATGCTGTCTGCCTTGCTCTGACATACTCTGGTTTTACTCACAGTGTGATTCCATGTCTTATCTGTCCTGGATTTTGAGCAAGGTAGTGTAGCTAGAAGATGGTTAGAAGCAAAAAACAAACAAAAAAAAAACACACTAAAATCCTACACTTTAGGATGATGTGACTTTTTTTTTTTTTAAGATGAAAATTTGAAGTGTTTAACACTGCATACATTTACTTTTGGATAAAAGTCATGTTAAGCTTAAAGGAACTGTGTCATTAGAATTAAATATACATTTGCTGTTTCTTTTAAATGTGCAGTAATTACTAATAGTGACCTTTAAAAAATTATTCTCATTTCATTTTAAGGAAATGCATGTCTTTGGTTTAAGCTATTTCAAGTATCCTTTCATTTGAAAGCTAATTGTGGATCTCTGGGACTGGAATTTATCATGATGGCAATGAGATTAACTGTAGATATGTATATCTTCCTTCAGTGAAATTAGACAAGTAGTATTTACTTACATACAGGAAAACAAGAGAAGTGCTAGATAGTAAAAAAAAAAAAAAAAGTTTTCAGAGAAATCATGAAATGCGTCTCTCCTGTCTGAAAAGTAACATATGCAAAATTTTGTACTATGAAAGTGGTTTTTAATCATTTGCCTGTTTTCCTACTTGCCAAAGAAGGAAAGAAGTAAAATTAATTTGTGTCATGTTGTGTTCCCTCTTCTCCACCATCACACTTAGCCATAAAATGAATTAAAATTTTGATTCAGAAGACTGAAGTTCAGACAGCTGTCTGTAATTTTTCCTTTCTGATAAGTGCTTTTAGAATAACAAGGCTTTTATGTAGTATTCCAATTAAAAATTATGTGGACAGTTAAAATTTTAATGTATAATTATCCCATACTATAGCAATGCAATTGCTGTGCCTTTATGCTGGAAGCATGGTAAATTTTCTTGATGATCTTTAGGTTTTCTGACTATTTCTGTCTGGCTACTTTTAAGTTCAGATTTTTTATATAGTCTCACATACATTGGAAGGTAACAAGTGAGTATAGAAATAAAAAAAAAAAAAAGGTGTAATTCAACTTTTAAATTGAAATATGATTTGATTTAGTCAGGAGCAATCATGAAACAGCAATTGTTTTGGCTATCAATATTCTACAAGACAGTCTGAAGGTCACTTTAAGCATATAAACCATTTTATTCACTATTTTTGACTAATGACTGCAATTTGCTGTCACATTAATAGTCTGACACTGGGAAATCACAAAAGCATAACGTTAGAAAATGCAGTTGCTTAGAAGATTTCTCACTGCTGCGCTGATGTAATTTGAAGGACTTTATGAAAGAAGTTAGGATTTTTGTCTCTAAATTACACTTCGGTAGGGCAGTTGATTTTGAGTAACTTGTATTTAAAACAGAAAAGTATCTCCTCTTAATAATACTGCATCAACAAAAGCGATATAGCATATATTAGAACCTCACAAACCCCTTCTTTACTGTTGAATGGCTTTTTCTTTGCCCTTATGGAAACTGGATGTAGAACACACTTCATGGTTTGGTTTCATAGTAGAAATTTGATGTATAACATTAAACCATGTGGTAATGGCGAATAAATATTTTAAATGCTATTTGTATTGATTTTCAATTGTTTTTTTAGGAAAAAAAGTTTTGTCTCACTAGCTTTATACAGCTACCAGGAGTTTTCAATGTTCTAAAATTAGGGAAGCATTATCCTTGCAAACTTAGATAACAGATATTGCTACTTTGAAATATAAACTGGAGGCGTCCACAATTATGCTGGAGCTGACAGCATTTGAAGGAATTTTTACCCATAATATTAAACAAGTTATAAGGAGTAAAGAGATGGTTCATAGGTGCCAGTTTAGTCACCTGCTACATTTGGAAGTTGCACAGCCGTCGGCAGAAATTAATCCTCTCTGTGTGAACTGGGCCAAGTTTTGTGCTCGACTGGATTACCTGTTCAAGTGAGATACTCAGGACTTTATTCCCTGCATTTTAAAAATTTGCTTAATAATTGCTTCAGGTTGTTGCCAGGTGGGTTTCAGGTTGGATATCTGGGAATATTCTTTCACTGAAAGAGTGGTTAAATGTTTGAACAGACTGCTGGGGGACGTGAGCTGGTGGAGTCACCATCCCATGAAGTGCTCAGGTAATGAGTGGATGAAGCACTTCATGATTTGATTCAGTGGCCATGGTGGTATTCAGTTGAAGGCTTGACTTGATCATCTTGGAGCTTTTTTCCCAACCATAATGTTTCCATGATTCTCTCTTGGACCTTTAGCCATGCATTTTTTCTGCAGTCTCTTCTTAAGCAGTGGAATGGTGTGGACTTGATCTCCCTCTAGACTTAACTTACGTACTTAGATCTTAAAACTTGAGATGCATCATGATGAACCTCATTAAAGATTATCTATTGCCCTGCAGGATTATTTAAAATTTCTGTTATGAAACATGCTATGTACTTTTTCATGTTTGCTACACCATTCCACTCAGCAGTTATGCTCTAGAAAAATGTAAAAAAAAACTAAGAAAACTGCCTTTCCTAAACCTTAGATGTGTAAGAGCCTACAGTGGCATCTAAGAGCTGCTGTCAAATAAAATTTATTAGGTTATCCCCAAGTAAGACAATCGAACCTTCTGTTCATATTTACAAGTTTTTTTCTGAAGAATTTCTGCCAGAAAATTGTTTGTACAATGAAGGATGGCAGGAGTATAACAGGACCAGTTTTAACAGTCCTCTCCACACTTCTTGAAATTCTTGTGGATTATGCAAAACACCAAGTAATCCTACTTGGTCTGGATGGCTTTGTTACCTTACTGTCACTTCAGCAGTCTGGGTGCTAAAGTGAGATTTGTGAGACATGTGAGTGGCTCTTCATGCACTGACGTGTGGAAATGTGTCACTAGAGTCACCTGAGTGGGCAGCTGGAAGGCTTTGGGCCTTTGTGAGTGACATTTCTGAAGAACTCTCTTTTAGGTTGCCTATGGTTATGACTACATATTCCACTAATGTGGAGTAGTTAGGCTTTTTAGATATGCTCAGTTTCTAGCAACTTCCATTTTATTACATCCTTTGAAGCTTAATTCATTGGCAAATCTCCCAAATTTGAAGGCCCAGCGTTTCCTGAAGCTAATGCAATCTTGTTTAACATACTATAGGAAGATATTGTTCTTGGTAAAAGTTTTACTGTTGTGGGTTTTTTTTTTTTCCTATTTATTGCAAACATTTGAGATCCCAGACTTTTTTTAATGCCTGTAGTTTATGTGAATAAACTCATGGAGAAAACTTTTATTCTGCTGTTGATAATTGTTTTCCATTTAAGCTATTCATTAATAAATGCTGGATTCATTAAATCTCTAGAAGAACAGATCATAGTTAATACTCATTTGACATTACCTAAAGTACAGTGTGTTCACTATTCTGCTAAAGAGAAAATACAATAAAATATATAAATGTGCCAGTTCAGAAAAGTTTTCTAATTTTATCAGGCAAAACTTAAGATCTTCCTCCGGCTTCACTGAAACCCTTGAAAGAGATTGTCGTAGTCAAAAGTTAATTACTTTTGTAACTGTGTTCTCTTACAATATTGCTTTAGGCAGTGTATTCTGAATGCAAAATCTTTATCCATTTTGATTTTCAAAGATTTTGGCACTCCTTTTGTCATAGCAGAACAGAATTGTGTCAGTGCTCCAGCTGAATGAGCCGCCTGGATTTTACACAAATGCAACTTGTTCTGAATTGTTTTGTGATCCACTTTGTTGTGCAACATTTCCATCTCCATCCTTTTAACTTGAATTTCAAGATATTTTAATTCAAAAATCTCAAGAACATGGAAGCTAATGTACTTTCCAAATAAACTGTTAGATATTCTTCCTCCCACTAAATCTGCTTACCCTTTTCTCTTCTTCTTCCTAGGTGAGTAACTGAAGGTTAACAGAATCCTGCTTGCCACCTATGCTTATTGCTTTTCTTTAGTATGTGGTGGGTAAGTAAGAAAGATACTGTTTACTATTTTGTTGGTTCATTTTTTTTTTTTTTTTAATGAGCACACAAGCAAAAATGAATTATTTATAATAACTCTTGCAATGGCATTTTAATCCTCTTTGACCTGTGCCACAATTGGCTGCGATATTAACATGCTATAAAAACGTGCAAAAGATTTGAAAATATATCTTACACAGGGAAGCTTGGCTTGGATACTCAGTTTCATGGAATTGTCTGACTCTTGTGTCTTGTTGATGTCTAAAATATGTGTACAGGGCAGGCTTGCAAACTTCTAGAATTGTAGATGTGAAAATGGTTTGTGTAGGAACAAGTGTTCCATGAAAGACAAAAATTCACAGTCATACAAACTAATTCAGAAAATTATTTCACAGATTTAGATAACTGTTTTGGGCTTGTGGCTGCAAAACTTATGAATAAATGTGTTATATTTTGACTTTAATTAATGTTCAGCATTATACATTGGAGTTATATTTCCTCTGCAAAAGTTGTTAGGAAAACAATCTGTTTATAGGTTAATACTCAACTTTTATTTCTTAGTTGGGATTTGCATTGTTTATGTTTCTTATAACTGGAAAAAAAATAAAATTACTTTCTCTGGAAGACTTTTAAACAAAGTGGCTTGCTTATGTTGGCTTTACTTCTTATCAACCACTGAGTGTATGATGGAAAAAACTGGCAGTAAAGACTTTTGCTGTAACCCCAGCCCTACTGGAATGCATTGCACAACATTACCAGCAACTCCAGTGGCAACAGTTGTTTTCATTGGAAATGCCTTTTATATCAGTCAGAAATTGCAATTAATAGAAACATAGCTGTACAAAAAAATACACTCAAACACTTCAAACTCATAAAAAATAATTCTGACTTCACATAAATTGGTGTTTATTTAAATGGTGGTTAAAATATTTAGTTTGGAAGATTTAAAATTTGTCATGCTAATTTACTGGTTCCTTTTTGTCTGGAAGTGTGTTATCAGTGTAGATGCCTAAATTGTCGAATGCCCAGTTGGTTTAAATGATGGAAGAAGGAAGGAGGTGTTTAAAATAAGTGTTTAAGCCTCAGACAAGGTTCCAGATTCTCTAGGAAGCCTGATGTGTTCTACCAATAATGCTTTTGGTACAACTGAAAAGGGTTTATTCCATTATACCTGTACAGTGATAATTAGGAAACATGAAAAGAGCATGCTTCTAGAAAAATGAGAATTTTGAGGGGGGGCTTTAAACCAAGGAAATGGGTTTATTTAAAAAATGCTGAGTAGTCTCACGTGATGCATACCATGTGTATAGAAGGATGTGGGGGTAGAGCAAAGAGCACAGAAACACTCAATAATTATGAATTCAAAGCCTCAAGGCAGAGGATTCATATTAAAAATGTAGTGAATGGGATAGATTCAGGATGCCAGATAGCCATTTTGTTGTGGCTTTCTTATTTGGGCTCTACCATTTTTTGTCACAGCCATGACTTATTCAACTGTTATGTTTTTCTTTAAATGTTTAAAAACTACTTTTACAAAAGGTAGAAGAAGGCTTATAGAGGTAATTAGTGTCTGGTTTTATAGTCTTAGGTAGCAGATTATTTTTCAAGAGATATTTAAAGAACCTCAAAGTTCAGATGTCTTACGGAAACAATAAGCAACGTTTACCTCTAATTTAAAAACTTAAACTTTAAAAACTGCTTTTGTATCAAATCTTAAACTGATGATTTCAATTGAAATACAGAGAAGTCAGTGATGAGCTTCATGGAACTGAATGGAAAATCTTGATTTTGAGGGTCAGTAATTCATCCTATAAGAAAGTATTCAGTGGCTTTCATTAATATTGTCTTTATTTTTTATCCAGTGATTCCTTAATTAATAGCTACAATGTATAGAATATGGATGGAGCCAAACTGGATTAAAAGGTGACAGTAGTTAGTAGGCTTTAAAGGTGTTTTTGAATAATTTCCATCTGCCTGGGTATCTAAAGCTACCAAATGAAGTAACTGAAACATGATTTATTGTGTGCTCTCTTATCAGTTCTGTTGTTGGGAACTAGCCACAGTTGCAAGGATCTTATGAACCAACTTAAAGCAAATTCAGAAAAGTAATTATTAAGGCCATGGATTTATGTTCTAGGTTGGATTCTATTTAGAACCATAGCTTTGAATATGGTAGCCCGAGAATAAGAAAATTAATAGGAAAAAAAAAACCTTCCTTATTCTATGAGTAATTGCTAACATAAAAGCAGGACTTGAAAAAGCCTGGAATTTTTATGTCAGCATTAATTAGCTACTGGAGAAGCCTCTGATAGGATAAGAATAGATCCAAATATTGGTGACTTACATTTCTTGAATGTAAAATAGACTGTATTGATCTTACATGCTATAGAGAAATAATGCAAATTTCATTTAATAAACTGGAAAAGCTAAGCAAAATACAGTGAAATTTTAGCATAGATATGTTAATAAACTGTATTAGGAACACATCAGTTGCAAAATATCAATGCTATTTTCATTTAAATAACGACTAAATGTGGATGGATAAAGAGTGTCATCCAAATATAGAATTTTGTACATAAGCTGAGCTGCATTATAAAGTAATAGCTGCCTTTAAAAGTTTCTACAGGAATATCTTCTGACACCTTGATTAATTACATCAGCTTTGCTTACGTTGTAAAATTGGTCTTTATATCTTTCTATGAGTAGACTTCTGTTACTAGTCACAAGAGTAATAGCTTTTTTAAGTATTGGAGACACTTTATTGCCCTACTTAAAAAAGAAAAAAAGACAGTTTTAACTCCCATTTTTGTAGCCAGGTTGCTATTTCTTTCTGGTTTACATAAAGCTTGATGTGAACACTTCATTGGCATGTAGTTAAGACTGCTTAGATCTTTGGTTCTATAAACCAGAGCTTACTCATCCTTCCACCCTACTGTTCCTCTTCTCCCCTAGACCTTTAGGCTTGGCTTGGGATATTAATTGAACCATAAAATGCCTGAATTTGAGAATAACTAATGACAACAGGCGCATCTTCCTAAATCTTGTGGTGAGCAGGAATGACACTGCCTATCAAGACCCAGAGGCATTGCATTCATGCTGACTCTCCTGCAGCTACAAAATCAAGGTGCAGGCAAACTGCACGATTCCTGAAATGCCTCAACAATTTGAGCAGTCTAATGAAAAAGGTGTGTTTCAAATATGCCTTGATAAAGGATTTTCTCATCTGCAGGTAACTTTAATACTTGATTATTTGCCCCAGTTTGAGATGAAATTTGAATTTAATAGGCTGTTGAATACTATGACTGCACCTTGTTTTATTCTGGATAAAGGCAAAAGACACTGAAGAAATAATGTTTTGATAACTTGTTACTTGTCCTTTTCCTCTTGGAGCTAGCTTTTTGTCGATTTTTTTCTTTCTTTTTTGTTTTGTTTTGTTTGGGGGTGGTTTTTTTGTGTGTTGGTTGGTTGGAGTTTCGTTTTTTGTTTTTTTTTAACAGCCTTCCAAACAAATGTGCATTGTGGGCTTAAAACAGAGGCTTCTCTCATCGTCCCACCCTTTTTTTCCTAGGGCAAACAACTCCTTTATAATGCCTGCATTGTACTTCAAAGTGAAATAATAGAATAGGAAGTCAAACACTTCTGACTTGATAGGGTTTTGTTTTTTTTTATATATGCAAGTGCTACTTGTGGAGCATTTTTTAAGATCTCAGCAATTACAAACCAAATTATTTACTCAATAGTGTCTGCAAGTCCTGTGAAACAAAGATCAGTTTGAAGCTTCTCTGTTTTATACCCTCTATAAGAGACAATTTTCACACCAGTTATGTTTGGGTATCCCTGAATAAAAGTTAGTCTTTGGTTGTGTTCTTTGAATGCTCTTCTGCTAGTACATGCATGTACAGAAGAGGGGTTTCGTAGAGTGCTTAAAATCAGATTTTATTCCTTTCAATTGCTGCTTTGTGCATTTAGTGTGGTTTTCTTTGATTTTTTGTTTGTTTATTATCTTGATGAGTTTTGTGCATACACTAGGTAGAATGAGGTAGCACTGCTAAGTCACTGTGTGGACTAACAGAGCTCAGCTGGCAGGTGGTTTTGTATCTTTCTGTTGAAAGGTGACAAATCTGCCTTTAACAGTGGCAAGTTGAAGCTGCATGGCCATGAGCTGTTTGTGTAGTATTCCTTATTATTCCTTATGACCTTGACTCTGCCTGGGGTTTCCCAAGCATGATGTAAATGACCTGAGGACAGTCATGCTGGCCTGGGAAGCGTGGAACAGAAGAGCTGACTGCAGCTGGCTGGTCTGAACAGCAAACTGCAGAACCATTCAGTCACGCTGAAGGGCTGAAGTCGTGGCAGTCGCAGATGAAAATGTGTCAGCTGATGGACAAGATGTGAGTCTGGAAAGCAGGGACATCCAGAAGAGCAGCACGAGGAATGGAAGGAAGCCAGGCTAGAGCAGCTGGGTTGGGAACAGGGCTGGGCACTGGGGTGGATGTGACAGAACTGAGGGTCCAAGTGCAGAGAAGGTGCAGGAGGAGAAACTGAATCTAAGGGAAGAGCTGCCCTCTGCAACATGGGGAATGAGGCAGCTTCACAAACTCGAGGGGCTGGGAACGCCTCCAGGGCTGGTTCTGACCGGCAGCATGGGATAACCTCCAGCTTGTTCCCAGGTGGGCCAGGCAGGGGCAAAGAGCATGCAGAGTTGAACTTTAAATACAGCTTGGTGTTTATAATAGCTCTGCTGAGAGAGTTTGTGTTTATTGCTGGCAGTTTTGTGCATAGGTATATATGACGCTAAATATTTTTCCATGTCAAAGCTACCAGGTAATGACAACGTGAATTAAGCAGGGTAATTGCTAAAAACAACTTCACCAAGATTTGTCATAAGTGCAGCATTTTCCTATGCACTGAATGGGAGGTGTTGCTACGGGGCATGATGTATTTTGTCTATGATCTGCAGCTTAATTGAACATCTTGTTATGTTTTTGTTTGATTGCTTACAGCACAGAAAGTATGCTATGTGACTTCTAATATAAATAAAATATATTATCCTTCCTTCAGCTTGCAAGATGCAGTATAGGATAGGAGTAAGGTGATAAAAACAAACCAGGGAAGGGAGTATAGTGAGGTGGTATTTATTATGAGCTGAAATTCTTAATTTGATGTTAAAGAAATAAGTGAGTAAAAATCCTTCAGGTTTTTTTTTGTTTCTGAAGTTGCATGTCTTCCAGAGGACAGATGTTAACCTGGTCCCTGTGTTAGCTCAGGAAAGGCAGCAGAGCAGTTAAGCTGCCACAGAATATCTTGAATGGAAGTTGCTGCTTGTTCTTGCAGGTAACTCTAGTCCAGTCTGTGCTATTATATCAGGATAGAATGAAAACTACTGAATAATGAAGTTGCCAGAAGGTCTCTCTGGCTACCCTGATGCTCTTTTCCATGGTGCTAATACATTTTTTTGTAGTGGGGACAGATACAAAGCCAAACTGATTGGTAGGACTGTGCTAGTTAGGTGTCTGCTCAGTGATGGTGAGCGTGCTATTCACTCGCATTCCTCACTCCAGGCCCTTTCTATTCCCTTTTAGCTTTCATCTAGTAAAACCCATTTTATGCCTTCTCAGCTGCATCCCATGCCTTAGTTTATCATGCATTATTTAATTGACTTTGTTAGTTTGTTTTTGAGAGTTCTTCTCTAAAGGAAGGATGCATAAATTAATCTCTTCTTCAAGGAATGAGAAAAGACTTAGTTTATTTCTGTCCAGGAATTTCAATCTCCTTTCTTTTTGTATAGTTAAAAACATTTTCCATAGGAAAATGGACCAGATAAGCAGTTGAGTAGTTACCTTATTTGCATTGTGTGTGGAAACTTTGAGACAAATATAATTTTTTAGGAAGTGCCAGGTGCTTCAACAGGAATCAGAGAGATTTTTTCAGAGAATAGTCAGCAGTGTCAGGCAACCTGTGTGTATGTAGAGATTTTAATGCTCTTCTAAGTCTCTCAGAAGAGGAGCCAAAACATGGTTTTCCTAAATGCAAGATCAAGATAATGAGCAATGTGCTGTTAATGCTGGTGTAAAGTAGTTTTGTCTGTGCTTTTGGACAGAGATTGACCCAATCTAGTTTTAGAGAAGTATTTTTTAGTCTGCTACATTTTCTGAATAATAACAGCAGTAAAAATTATTAGACTTCAGTAAATTGTACATATTTAATGAAAAATTGATGATTGATTCTATTCCCTTGTTCCAACAATGGTAGCAAAATTCTGCATGGAGTTGATCTTCCTATCCTACCATACTATAGCTATAATATGTGGACTATTCTGTATCTCTTGGCCTTCTAACATTAGAACACTTCCTAAATGTTTTTTACTCTAAAAACCTTTTAGACTTTTCCCTACTATCTTCAGTTGCTTGCATTGGATTCTTTTTTTTTTTTTTTTAAGCTTGCAACCATGAGCTTAATGTAGAAAATAATAAGCAACTTAATTTTGTTGGACCTGGCCATCCAGGTCCCTGATTCCTTATACATAATCTTTTCTAAAAGATATTGTCTTGTTTGCTAAATACTTGAATTGTGTCTAGTAAGCATGACTATAAAACCATAGTCAATGAGATGAGCTTTAATTTATCTTGAAATCAATGACATATTTATGTTATATCAGTAACTGTTTAGATTTATAGAACTTCGACAAAAAAGGAATAATGAAACTCACTCTCCATTATTGTAAAGAAAGAGACCTAAGCTTTTTACTTATGTGCAACAGACTTGTTTAAGGTCTTTTTTTTTGTTTGTTTTTTGTTTTTTTTTTCTCTGATACAGATCTGCTTGGATTTGTTGGTGATTTTTTGGCCTTTTTTTTTTTTTTTTTTGTGTGTGCTTCTATGTGTCAGGTGGCTCTACTGACTCTTTTTGTCCCTGCTAAATAACCTGCATGAGTGGCATCGTTTCACTTACTGCTATTTTAGGGAAGTAATAACAGGTTTCAGATATGATTGTGGCCTCTTGAATGTAGTCCATTAAACAGAATGAAAACCAGGCCCTTTTTGATAATATTATGTATGGTTTATTAATAAAATGTCACCTCCTTATTGTGAATATATTCAGGAAAATTGTCTTGAGCTCAATCTGGTTGAATAAAAGCACTGACATAGCTTCAGATGCATTTACTGAACTGGATTCAGCCTAATGAACTCCCGAGGTTTTCTGGGACAGATAGGCAAAAAACTCTGATGACCCTGTGTAGATCCAGTTTGTAATTAATTTGTATTGTTATACTTCATGTACTTATATTTCCTACTGGTTGGAGGAGGTTCTTTTGGAAGTGAAGTATTAATACTCCTCCTTGTAAGGTAAATTGTTCTAGACATTTCATTTCCTGGCTCTTCATTTAGACATTCACTATTTAATTTTTGTCTTTGAAATGACTGCACTTGATGCACTGCTATAAATTTATATATTGCAGTTATATTTTCTTGTGACATGTTGTAGCTTCTTAATCCAGTGTCCATATTCTATTTCCTCTCTGCAAATTCTGACACATACTTTCCTAGCTTTCTGAGTTCCTTCTTTTATGCTTTGTAACAATGCTCTTTCTATTATTTATTCATCATTGCTTCCACAGCAAATTTTCATTTTCCTTTCTCCTCTTCTATCCATGCTGGCTTTATTTTTTTAGACTGCTTTGTAGTTTCAGCAGACAGTGAGAAAAAGTGATTGAGACTTTGATCCTATAGTAAGCAATTCTCTCATTCTTTGAGGGGAAAAGTGACTCAGTACAGAATAAATCTGTATAATATTACACGTATTTCATGGATTAACTAGTGCTAAAATGTTAACTGTGGAAACACTAAAGATAATTTTAAAATTCTTAATTATTAACTTGCTTGGTCCACTGTCAACTGCCATCATACCTCTATTCTTCTAAAATTATGTCAGCTGCAACTATATTGGGATAGCTGGCAAGTCAAGTCTGTCTTGGAATATTCCTCATCACATTTTTGGGGCAGAGGTGATAATTTTCTGGTTTTGATTGTTCTATAATGTAAATCTTGCTTTTCAAGGTTTTCTGGGTAAAAAAAGTTAGTCACAATGAGCTAATTTTTTTTTTTTTTTTCTGATCAACGATTGCTTCCTTGAAAGTAGAATAAGGCAAATTCATAAAAATTAGAACAGGAAGATGTAGTTTTTATTTATGCAGTCACCTAGGCAGATTTGCTTGGGTAGCCAAAGCTTAACCCATGTTTTTTACGACTCACTAGAAGCCAAGGCACACACTTGCTCAATCCATTTTAGGGTGCAGACTGATTATTTCTCTAGAAGTTAAATGCAGTTCTTTAAAGTGCCTGCCACCTTGCTGGTGATTAGCACCTTTACAGGCTGAATTAACAGCTTGTCTGAATTTTGTTCCTCAAATCGGAGTAGGGCTCCTAGCAAGTCCAAATAACTTTGTGCTGAAGTGACCAGACTCGGTAATGAACATCTGGTGCAGTAAGTTTTCAATCATCCCAGCTTGCTGTGCCAGAATTCATCCTTCTATGCCCTTAGTCATCGATTTCGCTGGGCTTTTCACTCACTGACTCACGACAGTGTTGCAATAGAAATTCTTGACTGGCTAAATCAAAACCCTTTTCAGGAAGATAGTCATGGAATGAAAAGACGAAGAAAAGAAAAAAAAAAAGAGTAGAGATAAATGAAAGGGAATCTGAGAGAGGGCAAAAATGTTGGTGTTAAACTCCGAATCAGTTTCAGAAAGGAGCAGAAATCAATAAGAGCTTCAAGTACTTTGTCAACTTCTGCATCCCCCTCTGGTTTGTTTGATCTGGACTAGCACAAAAATGCCAGAGACAGAACAACTGTTCCTCAAGCTCCAAAAGATGGCTGAGTGGCAAGAAGGGTTCTCTTTCTTCCTCATTTTATGTGTGTTTTCATCAGTGCCAGCCTGGAGTAATTTTTTTTTCTGTTTACTTCTAGGATAAAATGCCAGATTTACAGTTTGCAATCTACTCTTTCATCCCTTGACTCACTACTTATTTTTTGCATGCTTGGATCATGGATTTTTGCTAGTATGCTGTTTTTGTTATTTTGTTTCAACTGCTTTTCTGTTAACTCAAACTCAATGGTTTCAATAGAAAAAATTCAATCAATCATTTTTTTTATTCTGACTACTAATGGAGAATTTTGAGAAATGCAAAACTGAATAATGCAGGTTAAAAGCAGCCGTGCTAGTTCTCTGTCAAAGGGCTTTCTCTTCCAGCTTTGACAGGATCGTGTTGTGCATTTGTCTCACGTGGCATCCCAGAGACAAATTATACCTTTCTCTTACCTTCTTTTTCTTTTCAATGAAGATTTACTCCACAAATAAAGTCAAAGGAGTCTAATGCTTTCCATGCCATAGTGAACTCTTTAAGCAGATTATTCTCTTATGCTGTGATAATCTGTTTTGGGTTAGATATTCAGTAAATAGCCTCTGATGCATTATAAAATGCCTCTTCAAGATGGGAGAAAAGCCAAATTGTATTGTTCTTGCAGAGTAACTTATTAAAGAACAGCAGAGTTTGTGTACATGAAGAAATTAATTTTCAAGTGAGAATTTCTCTGATGGCTACTGAATGTAGTTTTAAGCTCCTAAAATGTGCTGTATTATAAATATTTGTTCATCAGGGAGTATCAAAGTATGACTAAGAATTTTCAGTACTAAAGTGGCTGAGAGCCCTCTTTCTAAAGAATAATAATTCTTTTATTGAGCAATGAAAATTATTTCTGTATGCAGAGAGTAGGCAGGACTTTATCTGCTCTTTTTATCCTTCTTGAAGACCCAGGTGTTCTTGGTGGTTTTTTTTTTTTTTTTAGCAGTGCACATTTCCACTAAGGAAAGCAAAGGAAAACTTCCAATCACCCTGTGCTGATGGGCAGAACTTGAGGAATACAATGTTTTTACAAGCAGTAGAAAATCTGGCTGAGGGGTATTTGCCTATGGGAGTTAAGGGCTGCTCCAAAGTGGATTGACAGGGAGCAATAACTGGAGATGTAGAGGGAGGTAGCTTGAAGACCACTCAGTCCCTTGCTCAGCCAAAGTGCTTCTGCAGCTATTCCAGGTGAAGGAGTTTTATTCAGAAAAGTCCCTGGAATACTTGCAATTCCTGAATCATCTAACATTGGCCTCAGTCTGGTAACCCCTCAGGAAATCTAATTGCTAGCAGCTTCTCAGAGGTCAATATTATAGATTGCTTTTTACAGAAAGATCAAGGAAAAGATCAAGCTGTACTTCTTGTTTGAAGATGGGAGGGAGGAAGGACAGGTAGGAAAGGGCAGCGAGCTCAATAAGAGAATGTGATCTGTGCACTGGGGCACTGAAGCAGCTTTTCATTGTAACCTTGTATTTGATTATGGTTCTTCAGAAGTAAAGCCCAGGGGTGAAAACAGGATGGAATGATTAATCATCAGCTCTGTTAAACAAATAATTTCCCATGGAGAAAGAGTTTATTGGTGAAACTTTTCTGTTTTATTATGCAAACAAATTTATTTTTATTTTCTGCATATTTTCAAGATCAGTTACTATATTTTTTAATTAAAAACAATTTAGATCTTAGTTTTTGAGGAAGGAACTCTATCGTATAAGTTCTGTTTGATGTGGCAAATAGAGGAAATCCGTAGAAGTATTGCACACTTTGAAAATTATAATAGCAAAAATGAACTTAATCTGCTTCTTGTTATAAAATTGTGAGAAATACCTTATTCCATAGGTCAGGCATGGACTTTGTGTCTTATTTTCATGCATTTTTTTAAAATCTCTTATGGTTTTTTCAGTCCATTTGTTGTGGGAGTGCTTTAAGTATGGGTTGAACACACAGTATTTAGCAGTAGTGCCAAGCAGATAAGGTGAGTATCCAGCACAGGTAAATAAGGCCATGTGACAGTGTTTCTAAAAGTTACATTGTTAATGAGTGCCTTTTCTTCTCCTTGTCTGTATTAAAAGGTAAACTAATTAACAAACTGAACTTCTGAAAGTGGTTGCTTTGCAGAATCTGTTGGCTAAGTATTTCAAGAATAAAAGTGGGTAACTATTTTAATATGTATAACCAAAATGCCAAAATAATCTTCTGCTGAATAGAACAAAAAAGCAGCTCCAATACCAAGAGTACAGACTCTTTGAGTTGTGCAACATGACCATGCAAGTAGATTTTAGTAGAATATGTCTGAAGAATGCTAGAAAAATTGTGATTCTAAACCCTGTTTTCTGTCTGCAAAAGAGTACTTGTAGAATGGCTTGATAGAGGAAGAGGCTCATGCTTCATTTTGTTTTTTTTTTTTTTTATCTTTTATGGTGAGATAACAGAAGTTGATATAGATTTAGTTCACATTTAAGGGGACAATTTAATATAAAGAGTCCTTTTTTATTGTCCATATGAGAAAACACTGGGCAATTTAGCAATAGCACCATAGTATCAGAATTCTGAAAGTGTGCTTTGTTATCACTAATAGTTTTGATTGTCTCTGCAGTTTTGAGATAACTACAGTGCTAATCCTGGGCCTAAATTGCCACTGTCTGGCAATATCTGGTCTTTTATGCCTGGTTCCTTTCCTTCCCCAAAATCCAGCCTGGAGTAATCACTGCAGCAGCTTCTTATTTGCAGTGAGGAGAGGAGTGAGGGGCTGGAGGCTGATCCACTGCTCTGGCACCACTGCCTGCCTGGAGCTCTGGATTTTGCTCAGTGTCCCTCTCTGGCTGTTGTGTGTTTGGGGCTGAACTCCTGAGGTGGGAAGGAAGAAAGGAAAGGAGGGTGTGATGTGATGTGATGAATGGGAGAATGTTTTGTTGGAGAGGTGATCACTATGAAACATTTTCAGTTCTGCTTNGCTGGAGGCTGATCCACTGCTCTGGCACCACTGCCTGCCTGGAGCTCTGGATTTTGCTCAGTGTCCCTCTCTGGCTGTTGTGTGTTTGGGGCTGAACTCCTGAGGTGGGAAGGAAGAAAGGAGAGGAGGGGGTGATGTGATGAATGGGAGAATGTTTTGTTGGAGAGGTGATTGCTATGAAACATTTTCAGTTCTGCTTTTCAGCATAGTGTTGGTCAAGTCTTCACCTTCAGTTTTTTTGTGCTGCCTAGTGAAATTAGAGCCATGTCATGCTCCTCCTGAAATTCTTCAGATTTTTTTTTTTTTTAATATTGAGGTGTACCATTCAAGTTTATTGAATTAAGAACATAAAGAAGTATAATTTTTCAGTTTGCACCTACTTTGGCTTGGGAAACATAAGTCCTCAAGGGAATCATAACAAGCAAACAAGTACAAGGTGATAGTTTTAAAAGAGTTCACAGGACACGTCACCAGACAATATCACAGCTCATCAATCTCTCTGCAATCAACTTTATTAAAGCCTGAAAACCAGAAATGTAGTGGGATAGCAAGGAGAAAAAGTGCAAAAAACCATCACTGGTATCTTGGGTCTCTGCAGAACCAGGGCCTCATTAGGCAAATCAGAGCTCACTTTAGCCGGGACCAAAGACAACTGCAGAGGTGAATCTGTTCTGCCAGAACCACAGGGGAATGAAGGCAGGAGAGCCCTGTTTTGCTGGAATTTCAAGGGCTTCCCTGGACACTTGCTATGCTTTGCTTCCACAGTTAGCAGTGTGCTGTCTTACCATCCCAGGCTTGATAAAATCTTTACTTGAGTGAACCTTTTTCTATTTACCATTTTGTTCCAATTATCTTTGAACAGTGCATCTTAAATAATGCTTCTCTGTAAGACAAATATTTTTCAGGTACAGTGATCTGCCAAAAAACGTTAGGATATCATAGTGTAAATTTCATCACAGGTGTCTTACATCCTGGCTTAACTAGTTTAGCATTTATTGTGCTGTAATAATTTCCATTTTCTGCTTGCTCAAATAAGCTTTTGTATTTCATGCACCTAAGTTTTGACTGACACTGGATATTTACTCTAAATATGCATTTTGATAAAGTATAGAGCAATTAGAAGGAAGATGACACTTATGAGGGAAGACAAGTAGTTTTCGCTAGACAATATCATTTATCATGCTTTTATTAGAAAAAGATAGAAAAGCTGTGTACAGTTCTGGACTGAGGGCAGTGGAGTGTAGAACTGTGTGCCCCTGTCAAATTGATAGAGTAAAGATGTTGAGGGAGATAATGGAAACTTTCTATTCAGTGAGGAGTGGAATAAAGAAACCATTTCTAGTCATTCTTCAGCACTGATTGCCTTCGTGCTTTAGGCTTAGATCAGAACTTGCTCATAATAAAGAGAAAGTTGAACGAATATGGAGATCCAGGTTGGAAAATATAGTTAGATGAAGCTGATCTTTTGGTTTAAAGACATCAGGAAAATATTTAACATGGAAATTTAATGCAGGTGATAACTACAGCGGTGAGAATACAAAGGAATAGGCTGCAGGCAGTAGCACTGGTAAAATGTAAAACATTCAGTGTGTAGTGGAATAAATGGTCCAGTGCAAGACATATGGTTCCATATTTCTGGTTTGACCTTATTGCAAGGAAACAAAGCCACAAAATAAACCTACACTTCAGCTGTAGCAGTTGGTAGTGGTTCTTTATTTGGGTATGTCAGGATTCACTTCAGTTTTCTTCACACCTGGCTGTACCAGTCAGACAAAAACCTGGATATTCTACACTTGCTTGTACCTTGCCTCTGCAATCACTCTGGCAGCGATGGGCATATTAAATTAATCACTGAGCACTTTGAATATGCAACCTTCTGAAGCTTTATCGTATTATAATTTTAAAGCAGTGTCATTATAGTTACCTGCTGGGGCATTTTATGTTCAGGTTTTATGATGCCTTGGTATTCATTATTGGTAGTTTAGGGTTGTCCAGAAGACTGGATTTTGCACGGCTTTTTGCAAGAGCATAGGAGCACAAAGACTTGGAGTCAGAACATCTGAAAGCAAATGTCAGGAAAATAAGCAATCAGAACAAGAATTCAATCATGCACAAGAATTCACTGTTCTTGCATTGTACTTACATTATCTGCAAAATATTAAGTTGCCATTAATTGTCACTGGTTTTCTTAGCCTGGGGGTAAGAATGTTCATTACAATAGAAGTGGTGATTGCTGGAGCTGAGAATTACTTGGAATTTCTGTGAGTCACACATTGCAGATATTCATCAGGTTGGGATGCATTCTTCTACAGAAAAAAACATGTGTGGGTTGGTGTGTAAATAGAACAGAAAACCTCCTTAGTGTTATGAAAAATATCCTCTTTCACTCAAGAGTGAGGGGCTTGAAGCAAAATTAGAAGACAGAATTGCAGGTAGTAAGAAGAGAATTTTTCACCAAAACCTGTTTCTAAATGGAGAAAGTCGCAAACTATAAAAGAAAACAAATAATCAAAAAGGAAATTTTCATCAGCAAGTGATAATATTCTAAGGGTGAAATAAAAGTTGAATTATTCAAGTTTTGGTAATTCTTCTGAACTGTTGGGTTTTTTAGTGGAAACCACTCAGCTGTGATCTTTCTTTTCCTTTTCTGTCATTGTCCTTTTCCTACACATAAAAAAAATTTAAAAATTTGTAGGAGATAGCAAAATTATCCATAGTTCAGTTTGTTAGTATGTTCACTAATAGATCAATTTTTATGTTGTTTATTTCATTGTCTGACATTGGAGGAAGTAAGGTAAAGAGGTGGATGGTCAGAGGAGTTTCATGTCTTCTCTTCTTTAGCCTACTGTTTGATGAGAAAACACATGGTTTGTGTCAATCTGATTTTAACAGCACACTTCAAATGGTTGTTACCCATCAAAAGTTGCAATTGAAAGTGCCTATTTCCCTAATTTTAGGACCAGCTCTTTTTATTCCTTGCTTCAAGTCAGAATTAGGCCTTGTCTCTCTTGTATACTGTTTTTTTCTGAATTATTTTCAATATTTGCTCTTCAGCTTTGCAACATTTTTTTTTGTGCTTTCAGATTTTGACTTTTAGGGTTTCTTCTCTAAATTTTAATTGAAAATTTTAATGTTTCCAACAAGATTCAGGCTACTGCAAACAAGTAGTATTTACTATATAGCTTGTAAATGCAAATATCAGAAGGAAGGGATTTTCTGTTAAAATCTCTCATTTTAACAGAACTGGTTGTGTTATGGTAAAAAACCTGTTTTCTAACATACTTTTCACTGTCTTGTTAAGTATTCCCATTAATTAGTGCTTTGTTATGTGCTAGGGTATCTCTGGATATATGATTGTGGAATGAAATAAATTAGTAGCCTATATTGAATTAGTTCCTGTATCTAACATCTTTTTGAGAAGGAATTATTTGAAGTATAGAACAAGCACTGAGAATCAGAAGCCTTTTAAGCATTATTATGAATCATGGCCATGGGACAAGACATTTGTTGAAGATGTGATACAAATCCTAAACAAGTGGCAATGTAGTAATGGGATCCAGTATATTAGCCAGGAATATCCACTATTTTTGTTTTATAAAATTGTTTTTTCTTAAATATTTTATTGCATTTCAGCCCTTTTTTTTTTTTGTTTACCTGTTGCTTCAGTAGTATGTCCCTTCTACACTAAAGATTAATCTGTGGGAGATTCATAAGGTTACCCTTTATGTAAGCCTAATTTGTGGAAGGGGCATTCATCTCCTATCAAAACAACAAAAATATATTAAGGAATAATACTTTATATTTCAGGTCTTTTCATTGAATAACTTCCTTGGAAAGTTTCATAATGTTTCCATCAGTGATAGCAGTTGGTATTGTTGGAGTACTAGTCTATATTGAAGAGTAAAGTGTAATTGAAAAATGATGTTTTATGAGATACTTGACCTGATTTTGATGTCCTTGAGATACAAAGAAACAACTTCCTGGAATTTTGAAGTGTGCAAGCAGACAGGACTTTCAGTCTGCATCAGGGAGGATTTGGTATTTCAATAGCCATTCTAGAATTAATTAAGTTGCAAACAGTAAGAAAAACAGCCAGACACAGAAAAACAGAGGGAGAAATGGGGGGAAGTAATACCATTTTTTTTTCTTGTAGTAATATTAGCTTTTTCATCATTTTAATGACTTTCATTCTCAGACATACTTTGATAGTCTAAATGCCACATATCTATTTCTTGCAATGACCATTGCATCTGTCACAGTCTTAAATCAAAATTGGTCAACTAAAATGAAATATCCTTCACATAGGTATAAAGGAAAGTTATATAGGTATAAAAACCTTTGGAACACAGGAAAAAGAAGACAGACTTAGTGAATTTTGTTTTGTTTAGTTTTGCCCAGAGGAGGGGAGTACTGAGTTGTTAACAATAGATTCTGTAAGAGTTTAAACAACTTAATACTAACAATGTTTCTCACCTCTAAAACATCTCCCCTTCCTTGATTTGAGGGAAGGTCACTCTGACAATCATTTTGTTCTCAGAGATTTCTGAACTTTCTCTTTCTAAGAAATTGGGTGAAAAATGAAAAATTTGCTGACCTCCACTAAGATGTCATTTGGCTTATTCTTTTGTATTATTTGTCTTATTTTGATGGGTTTTCTTAACTACTAATTGTATTTTACTGGTCTGTCATCTTCTACTTAACCTATCATCTTTTATGGGACTTTTGCTAGCCTGCCATGAATTTTATTGGATTATTATTTTTAGCCTTAATATTTTACTCTTGCTAAGGAAGCTGGGGAGATGGCATGGGGAACAACATTTTTGGCAGGATGAAGAGATGTGTCCCTGTCCTTATGTGTTGGGCTCTCCTGGGGCACTAGATCAAAAGGAAGCTGTTTATGTGAGCTTAGTAATTTCCTGACAAATAATGAGAAGTTAGCTCTCTGATGTTCAGCAGAGCATATTGTCAAGTCCTGAGCTACCTGTGACCTGTACAAGTCACAAGTGCTCCTTGCCATCAATCCTGGCAGGCATAAGCTGAACTTCTCTTTCTGGGAGAACATGTCAGCATATTCCATCTAATTATTATTTGGAAGTTAGACTAGCAGATTACTTCATAAGATTTGAACTGTTCCTTTGTTAGTTTACGTGAAGACTGATTACCTAAAATTTGCTGTTCTGTATTTTTGGGCCTTGTATTGGCAGAGGTGACTGAGATAGGGCCCTCTTGAAATAACCAGGAAGATGCTGGTAGCAGTGTGCAATTGTGAGAGACACCTGACTTGAGATTTTTCTGTCTTTATTCCACCAGCATCTGAATTTGTTGGATGAGCATGATAAGAACATGACAAGTCCATTCTCTCCCTTCCCTTCTCCCAGTTTTCTCCTGCCCAGCACATGTAAATACTCTTTTCACATGTTATTGAGGAACAAATGGCTTGAGAATATTCTTTGTTGTAGGCAAATTGCTTTGTGTTTCTACTTGTTTAATCTATCACAGACATGTATTTAATGGCAGCTTTTAATGGATTTGTGTAACAAACTTGTGGAGAACGGAAAGGGCTGACTCCTTTCAATGTGAGGAATTGATAGCTTGGATTTGAGGAGGGGAAAAAACTGGCTTTCATATCTGTGCTGTCAATCTGATCACACTTTCAGTGGGTAATGAGTGACAGTTGTTACCAGCTGATGGCTTTGTGGTGACCTGGGTGAAAGCAATTGCAGTCGTGTTTGATTTCAGAGTCTACAGGTTCTGTGGGTTTATTCTGCCTACACTGCACAAAAAACCAACAAAACTGACAGTAATTGGCATTGGTTTCAGCAGGCTCTGCAAGAGGTCAAGGACAATCCAGCATTCCAGGACGTTGCTGGGGCAGTTTGGAGCTGTTGTCTGATAAAATTTCTGTGCTTTTCCCAAGCTCTAGCTGTGCTGAGGATCAAGAGAGTTTTGGTTTTCAGGAATGTCAGTTGCACAGTCTTCAGAAGGACTGTCTTTCCTTTTAAAAACATAAACAGTGGAAGGGAGGAGGGCAAAATAATAATCTCATTATGAAAGTATTAATTCCTTTCTAGAAGTACCCTGTTGGAAGTGTATCTTTCACTTTCCATGAAATGAAATTGGAAATTAGCTTCTAATAGTGGCTTTGATTTCCATCTTAATTAAGAACCATGAGAAATAATAGCTGTTTTTGTGAACATATGTGTATGTATGTGTGTGTATATGTGCAAACACACGTGGGTTTTATGTACAGCAATTAAGCTCAGCATATTGTGTGTAATTGGTGATTTACGACAGAAAGTGGCACAATTAATAACAATTAAATGCCAATAAGTGCTTAATTGCACCTTATGCTCTATATAATTGCTGAGTAGTTTCCTTTTGTATTTACTGAAGATTCAGCCACCAAGAAAACTTCTAAAATCCACCATGAACCTGTGTATTTTGTGGATATAAAGTGATTTTGGGGATTTTCTTTATTTCTCTTGGGTTGGAGGGCGCTTGCTTTGAGTTTCAGTTCTGAAAGATGATTTCTTGGTTATTTTGATTAGAGAATAGCTTAGGGCTTTTTAGCCTCACCCTTGTTGTCTTGTTCAGTGATAGTTCAAGAAGTGAGAGCAGAAGTTTGCCATTTTCATATTTAAATGTAGCTTTGTTGGACTTGTGGCAACGACAGCTGGAAGAGACTCATCTGGTGTCTAATGTATCATTCTGCCTTCCAATATTTTTATTCTTTGGAGAGAGAGACAGTGGAAAGAGAAGTGAGGTATTTGCTCCTCTCCAGGATGAACCAAAGTTTGAATGAATGATTCTGTCAGGGTGCTGCTGGGTGGAACCTACTAACCCAACCTCTTGCAAGATGATGAAGCTTGGGATCTTTTCACCTGACAAAATAGCCCTCTTTTCCAGATGGCTGGATTAGGGTGGATCCTAATGGTTGCAGCCTTCCCCCTTTGTGCAAGACTGTTATGGGTGCATTCCTTGCTCCCAGAATTTTACCTGATAAAATTCATGTGACTTTTTAATAGCATCAGCAAAACAGATACATTAACAAATTCATTAGGCATTTATATTTTTCTTTTTGATGCAGAGTATTACAAATATTTAATCAGCTAGCTGTAAGTACTCTTTAAATTAAAACTTGTTCCAACTCTTAAAAATCGAAAGATACTTTGAGAAAATGAAAAAACACAAACAACCATTGGAAATATAAATTATATCTGTCATAATGATTATCTTTTTTGGTTTACGTTTCCTCCACAATTTAGAATCCCAGAGGTCACTGATGAATTGGCAGGGCTTTTTTTTAATCCTTCTATGTTTAAGAGTAAAATCAATCTGTCTTTCTACTGTCATGAGTTATATTTGGTGTATTTTTTCATCGCGTAAGTTGAAGATTTTAACTTGAATATTTAGCATATAAATGTGTATTTATAAATAAAAGTATCAATACATAGTGCTAAAAAGTTAAGCTTTTTCTAAACCAACATTTCACTCTGAAGAGAGTTTTGTGTTTGAGTCCTTCAGGTGCCTTACATAAATCTTAATTTAGCCATATATTAATATGGAAGCTGTAACTCCAATTTTCTTCCTTCTTTCTTCCTTCTTTTCTTTGTCTTCCTTCTTTCCCCTTTCCACTTTTTAACTAGAACCCAGAAACATTGGTGGGATTTTGATATTAAATGGTGTCATTAGAAGGGATTTTATTAATTTCTAATCCTATGGCAAACAAAACAGATATTTCTGTGCTAGATTGCAATTGAAGCAATTAAGCAATTTTAACAGTATGGATGCTTACCCAACTTCCCAGACCTGGCATGAATTTTATTTGTTGTTTTTTTTAGACAACTTAGGATGAAAACACTGTGCATCCAGGTACTTCTCACTATTATTTCACTGAAGAAGCATAAATAGCCATAGGCTGCCAGTGTTATTAAACTGTTGATGCATCTAATTCAAGTGATTCACATCAATGTTATCTCTCCCTTTGTGTTTCAGTGCTGAACAACATCTTATTTTTATTACTATGCATCTACATGGAACCAATAAATGCCTTTTAGAAGTAAGTTAGTGATTTGGTTTTGAAAGATATTTTAATAATTTGCTCCATCGTGGTATGAACAGCTTATAAACAAAACAAAAAAGGTGCATTAGATAGAGACAGAGAAGTATTTTAGACAGAGAAGTATTTTCTCTTGGTAATACTACCTGTAAGAGATCTATTTTAAGATATAGTAGGAAAGAAGAAATGTATTGATGAATGAGGATAGAGATATTTCTACAAATGTAAAGCAGTGCTCTCAAGGTGAAATAGGTAAGGAAAATGAAATATTTGGGAATTGCATAAAAAAAAAAAAAAGAAAGAAAGCTGCTCTGGATGCATGTCCAGTCTGGTTTCTGCGCAGAACCAAGGTGATTAAAGAAAATTCATTTCAGGGCTCAAGAGGAGGTTTGGGGAGCCAGGGTAGACTGCAGAGTGTGGATGGTGGAATAGAATTCTATTCAATGGCAATTCATTCAATAATAGCATTTAGGAGGGAGTAAGTAAGACTTTGTTAAATTATTTAACCTCAAATGATGTTAAATTGTTTTACTTAAAATGATGCATTCAGATGTCTGTTCTGAGCCTGAATAGCTCACCCAACAAGAGAACCAAAGGCATGCTCATCTTTTGTAGGGGCTATTGGAGAGCATAGTGGTATGATCATACTTTGATTTCTACAGTTCAAATACCTAGGCTCTCATTTGTGTGTGGATTAAAAAGGAATAGTTTTTCATGTAGGTTCAGAGCAAGGCTGGTGCATGACTGACGTTGTGGTGAGATGCACTAACTGCATGTTACTGATATGAAAACTGAGTTTAAAGGTAGCCCACATGTGTTGCAGCCCTTTTCTGATTGAACCGTGTTTGCAGAAATTTCAGTCACAAAAGAAATAACACTCTTGTGATTGTGAAGTGGCATATTATAAACATATCATGGATCAGTAGAAAGTAATAAACAATATAATTTGTAAATATGTGCTCTATCATCACATGTAACTGTTCAAAGAGAGCATCTCTTTGATCAATCTTTGCCTTCTTTATTCTTGTCTTGAAAATCAGTTGTATGTTTTTCTCTGTTTGAATTTGATGCTACTTTTTACTATAATATTTATAGATGACCTGAGAAATATTTGATCAGTATCTATTTTGTTCCCTTGAGGAGTGGATTCCACTTTCTCTAAATGTACCACAAAATCAATCATTAAATGAACAAATCTTCTTGGTTTTCATTTTATGATGAAGGAAATCTGACTTTGTCACAATTGAGACAGACCTGATGACATTGAAAACTTGATTACGGAGGATGTTTTCCCCCTTCTATTCATGCTGAAAAATGTTGTTATTGTGGAAAAAGTAGACTCTCAAGTTTAAGACTAACAAGTTTATAACTTGGATGTGTTTTTAAATTGTTCTCTTCTATTATGGTAGAAATTAGCCATTCAGAGCTATATCTGTGGCTGGAGAGATTTTGATTCAGTTGAAGCAGTCCAGCCTTTGTTACCAGTCCCCTCTGGAGGGAGGTAACCCTTGTTCAGCTGGTGCTAGAGCAGAACAGAACAAGAGCTGCTGAACAGCTCAGTAGATTTTTTGAAGCAATTTAGGGCTTTAGTAGCTTGATATTTTTCCTGTGCTATGCTTTAGGAATTGGCTGCTACTTATTTTTGTTTTACATAAGTGGTTTGATTTACATGGGTCTAAGTTGTATAGGGCTGAAGAGAAGACTCAATACTGCCTTTTCTCTGATAGGCAGCATCCTTAGAGGAAAAGCCAGGCTTCTGAAATCCATTGACTTTGTGTCCAAGGTCTTCCTTTTAATTTTATAAACCCATTTGCTTGATTTTTATTTTGGATGAAATATCACATGAGAAATTGATGACAATTCCTCATCTTTTTTTATTACAGTGTGTGAAATTTAAAGTGGATTTACAGGAAAAAAATAAATCTGAGTTGCAGGGGTTTGTTAGATTTTTTCATGCAGTATTTGAAGGAAGGTTTAACAGCTCCTTGTGCTGTTTGTGCATCTGAGTGTACACACATGTAAATATATATAAATATACATATTGTGTCCTATTGCCCAAATAGCTAGAAGGCTACAGAAGAAAGTATTTTTGTCACATCAAGTAAAATATGTCTTTAGAACATATGAAGATGATTTCTTATGTATTTTATTTATGTTCTTGGCTGTAACATTTTATGTGTAAGGCCCTCGATCATCTTCAGTGATATAAGGTATCTTAAATATTTAGGAATTAACTCTCCTTAAGCAGTGCCAGTTAAACATGAAATGTACTGCAGATATTGCTAATTAGTCATTATTATTCTCAGATGTTACTGTCTTCTAACTATAGCAATGCTTTGAAGAACTGTGGTTTCCCCAGTACAGTCATCCATCACTTTTTATGTATCATCTTCTTTCATGGCAGTTTATTGTGACATGTTTACTGGGATGTCTCAGTGTTGATTGGTATCATAGCCTACTTGTGGGATGATATATTTTATTGCACTGAAGATTTTTAGATTGGATGTTATAAGATATTAGCTTCTATTGAAATATTTCTTCTTTTAATTTCCATTTTTAATGTGGATGCTTGATACTCTGAAGGCTAGGAACAGCTGTTTGCAGGAAAGGACATTGCACTTTGGCTTATTTCAAGACACAGCCCTCTAACTTCCTGACATGACTGCAGTCACCCCTGCTGTGCATGGCTTTGGACCAGATAACTTCTGAATGTCCCTTCCAGTTTAGTCTATCATCTTCTCCATAGTCAGAGAGTTGCCAGAATCCTTAGGGAATTTAATCTTGTAGATGCTCCTGTCAGTAAAAGTAAGGGCAAAATCTGGCACAGGAATGCTTCATCTGGCCCAGGTCAGTGCTCAGTTGCTCTCAGTTCTAGATATTTTCCAAATTCTATGGAATAATATTGCTTAATGCAGGAAATGTTTACACATGGGAAATTTTTCCAATTTTTTTTTCTTTCATTCTTTGATGTATTTGTCAGGATACGCCAAATTTTGGGGGGATTTTGTTTCCACCACTGATTTCTGTTTCATTGCTTATTGTTTGCAATTTCATTGCAGTAATTGTGTATGGGACTCTGAGGAAAAGTTTAAAAATGTGAGGTAATGCCTTTTAGCATGCAACCTTTTTCCTCCCTGCTAATAATTTTTCAAGTTGGAAACACAAGTTTCCTGCTCAAAATTTTAATTTTTTTGACGCTTTATCTTTCATAGGTTGTTTTAACTGGTTATCTGTATTTATTTAGAGAGTGGTTAGTATAGCTGCTGTAATATGCTGGGCTAAGTGATTGAGAATATTTGAAATCTAAGATTTCCATCATGGCCCATTTTAAAATAAAAACTGTTGGAAGATATGATGGTCACTGCAATTTATTTTTGACAAATAATACTTATTATAATGAGCCTGGAGGTCATTGTGTGTGAGGTACAATGCTGTATAAATGTCTACTATTATTTTTTATTACCGAGTAATTTACAATTCCCTTGTCAGTCAGTGACCCATGTATGAACATTTCTGTATACCAGTCAAAGCAGATATTTTCTTTCACAGGGAAAAAAATCCAGTCCTCATTGCCTTACAATATTCTCTGACAAAAGACATTATCATGAAATAATTGATTGTGCTGGAGAATTACAAATGTTGCAGCACCAGCAGGGTCATCTAACCCTCAGCAATGTGGGTTACCCAACGATAAGAGTGCTTTGTTCAGAAATATTGCTATTACAAAGTGGTTTAATAGTAGCACAAAGAGGATGTTCAGATTTTGAAAAAGCCATGTTTTGAGAGAAATGCTGCCCAGGAGCAAAACCCATCCTGACAATGGTAATGATTTAGTGGGACACCATGGGTAAAAAACGCTAATGACCAGAAGTTAAGTATCCTATAGCAAGTCCATGCAGTTTATGGTGTGATCTTTGCCTTTTGAAACAACTTGGATTTATGAAGAACTGAAACTGTATACCGAGGTGTTCCAGGAGCAAAATACAAGCTGAAGCCTTCTAAATCTCAAATATTTAAATCCAGTGTGTCAATGATTTTAATAATAGTCTGATGACACTTAAGAGGTCAGAATAACTTTTTTTAATTGGCAGGATTTCTGTCATTCCTGAGTAGATAATTTACCCTAAGTACATTGTAATAGCAATTCAAACTGTGACAGATTCATCTCTCTGTCTACAGCAACAGAGAGCTCAGTGATTGATTTTAGTTGTGTCAGTAGAATATAGAGACAAAAAGAAAATGTTATAACCAGGACAAACTTTGTGTGGAAAAGCAGGTGTCACAGGAAACAAGAGGACAGGTGCTCCAGTTCATTTGTTTCTCTGCTCAAGAGACAATTTGTCTACATTCCGTATACTCACACTCGCAAATTAATTTAGATTGGAAAGAATATCCTTCTGTGTAACTAATACTGCTACTGCAGTGAACATCTCTAGTGGGATCCTGATTAATGTAAAAATACATTAGCATCCAGAAACTTATGCTGATAGATGGTATTTTTATTCCATACTTTCTGCAGCAGGTGCTTCAGCAGCTTGGAAATCAAATATTCATACATAATATTTTTTAGGGTCCTTATTTATGCCATTAGGATTCCTACACATTGATCTTTTATCTAGCAACTAATCATTTTCATGGAGTAACCTTCAAAGCTGAGTTCTGAATTTATTTCAGAGCGAGTTTTTTTCACATTTAGAGATCTGAAACCAGCTTTTTATCAGTACGTAATCTGCAGAATCTTTCCTAACAGAAATTTTGTAACTCTTTAGTCCTCATATAAGACAATATGTAAGCTTTCTGCTGTTCCTTCACTCATTCAGTTTGGGATGTTGTGGGCTGTCCCTTGGCCAGTCCTGTGGAGGCTTTGCTGATTTAGTTGCTGTCTTGGTGGGTGTGGAGGGGAAGACAGCAGGGCTGAGTAGAACTTGTTTAACTTGATGCACCAAATGCTCCCTTGACTGTGCTCACATGAAAACTTAAGCTAGCAAGTCTCCTTGAGAATGGGAATTTATTTCATTTTTTAATTTTTTTTTGTCACTTATAGCATTGGGAAGCTTTGTCTTATTGGGGAGGGGGGGAAGTGAATAAACAGCTCAAGCAAAGATGCCAAGAAATTTACCAGGTTTTGAAGCTAAGGTGTAAACCACAGGCATCTTAGCTCTTTCTCTGGTATAAATGAATTAGTTCTGTTTATAAAGGCAATTTAAAGAGTTGTCTCTTTTTGTAACCAGTATTGGAACCATCTTAAAA
>VYXF01000614.1:240532-260578 GCA_013397295.1 Polioptila caerulea | reverse complement strand
GGGCCGGGGCAGAGCCGGGCCGGGGCAGAGCCGAGTGAGGGCAGAGCCGAGTGAAGGCAGAGCGGGGCCGGGACAGAGCGGGGCCGGGAGCGGGGCAGAGCCGGGCCGGGAGCGGGGCCGGGGCAGAGCGGGGCCGGGCCGGGCCGGGGGCGGCGGGAGCACCGCGGTGTCCGCGGCAGCCTGAGGGGCCGGGGCCCGTCCTGCTCGCTCGCTCCCCGCCCGCAGCGCTTTGTGTCTCGCTCTGTGCCCGGTCCCGTCCCGTCTGCTCGCATGAAGCCGCAGCCTGGGTGTGGAGTGCCGGGTTGTTACTGGAGTGGGTGCGAGTAAAGCTTCCAGCCGTGCCGGGTTCTAGCGCTGCCGAGCGCGGTCGGTGGCAGCCCGGCGCGGTCTCACCCCGGGTGTCACATCTGCGCCTCCGCGCCGCCACCTCGGCACTCGGAGAGAGGAGCGGCAGCCGCTCACGGCCGCTGAAGGACACGAGGGGCTCTGTGTTGTCCCCAAGTGTGAAGTGTAAGTGCGGTGGGCCAGCCCTGCCCTTGGGCCGCGGCACTTCGGAAGCTCTCTGCAGTTTTTGGTGCCCGGGTGAGACAGTGCATACAGCAAGGTAATCGCAGCTTTTAGTGTGAAAAATGAATGAGTGAGTCTGCCTGGTTTCTAGAAAATAATAATAAAAAAAACGCATGCTGATGCTATTTCACTTCTAATTGTCTGCATTTCCTGTAGCAAAATTTGAAATGAGCTCAAATGTAGTTTCCATTTCCATGCAAAAGGACAAGGGGTGTGTGGGTCTGTTCTAAAGCAGCTGCCCCTTGTCTGGTTAAACCCTTCTGATCCGGCAGACACTGCAAGCAAAGCCAGTGGAACCTGGCGAGCCCTGGCGGTGCTTTAACAGGTGGAGTCCGTGAGAATTTGTGGTCAGAGCCTTCCATGTAAGTAGGCATGGCTACACATTGAGTTACCGGGTTGAAAGGGAAGGGCGGCAGTGAACAGGTGAGAAAGGTGTCAATGCAACTCGCAGCGGCGTGTCGGTGACACCCATTTTTTGTTTCCTGCAGCTATCCCTACTTAATACGTAGTTCTGTCCGTGGAGGGGTGTAAAATGGCATAATGGTGGTATTTGTGAGTTGAGGGTTAGCTTTCCTTATTTTCCCTGGCGGATTCCAAGTGGCTTCTTTCCAAGATGAAAGATGTAACACACGGTTATGCTCTTTGTTCACCAAACACTAAGGTATTGGACACATCAGTTGCTAAATCAACGAAGGCAACAGAAGTTTCTGTCCTGGCATTTCTCTGAGGATAACTGTACTGCCAAATTCTCCTTATTTTCTTAGGAAGATGAGTGAATGCTTTAGTTTGCGGTTTATGTGAATGTTAGTCTTCAAGTAGTTTACAGAGGATGCTAATATCCTATCCTCTGTTTTCTTAAAAGGCCAAATGTAACCTCTCTAATCTCAAAAGTCTAATTTTTGCATGTAATCTTCACGTTGGCTGCACAAAAGCCTGCTTGTTTCGTCTTTTGCTCATTTGAAAGTCCAATTTCTTCCTTATGCTTAGTGTCAAAGGCTCCAAAGAGCTTAAATCATCAGCAGCTGTAATTGTAAACCCTGATACTAAGTTAATGTTTCATGTTACTTTTCTTCTGTTTGTTTTCAGTAGAGAAATGTGATATTCTTTCAGATCTTTATTCCCAGTATGAAATCTAGTGAAACTGTTAATAGGTATTTTCTCTAATGGTACTGTGTTGGTGTGTAACCATGCACATTATGTACAGAATGCCATTAAGTAAACTAAAATATACTTTAAAAAAAATAAAAATCTCTACAGCACATGTGTTTGGAGCCCTGTTGATTATACAGGCACAAGCTTATTGAACCCTTACCATGAAATGACACTGGACTACTTTGGAGACAAAGCCAAGCAGTCTGTTTTGGATTCATGCAAAATGCTTGTATTCAATAGTAGGTTGTTCTTTGAACATCAGGAGTAGTCTAATCAGCTCTTAAACTCATAATTTGTTAACACTGAAGTTTTTGGTGTAGGACATTTGTGTTCCACAATATGAAAGACTATGTTAAACACCACACTAAATAGGTGTAATTTTCATGCCCTAAGAGTTCTGCTATCAATTTTTTGGTGGCAGGCAAGTAGAAATCAAGTCAGTATTCCACCAGTGAAAATGTAATTGAACTAATAATCTGCTTTGCATAAGTAAGAAAACTCAAAAATATCCAAATAATTAAAATTCTTAAAATACTTAGCCTTTGAAGCAGCAGATGTTTTAAGTGTAACTATTTTTAAATTTTGAAAGGATGCTGCATTGTTCTCACATTAGTATGTTCAAAGCTAATGGGGCACTGACAAAATCTCTATGGTGGCACTACTAAGAGGAAAGTCTGTTTTCTCTTCAAGAACAGTTTAGAGATGCACCTTTTGGAAGTTAAAACAAGTGTAAAACCTTTTCCCTAAGGACTGAAGAGGGAGATGTGATCTTGGAGCTCTTCAGTGACTTTCTGTGGTGTTGGGGAGGGTACAGCTGTCCATGTGTACATAAATACATATGGAGTTAATTTGTTCAGTATTTGGGGGATATGAAGGTGAAATCAAGTGGCACTGTATGATGTAAGGCTGTGGTACTTGTGTCTTACACTTTTGGTAGATGAAAAGAAAAGCTTATGTATGACAGAATGAATGGGAACTGTGCACTGGAACTGGTGTGAAGAGGCCATGAGCCTTGAGAGAGATGTCACTAAAGTCACTTGAAGACCATGGGGTATTATGTGACTATTTTCAGATGCTGCATGGGATTTAATTCAAAGAAAACAAGATATACATAAGCATCATATGCTTATAACCTATGTGTATTGTGGATTGAATATGAGTAGATGGAAGTCAGGTTGTGGAAAGTGCAGTTCTTCTCAAAGCTGTGTGTTAGATCAAGGGGTGCATCTGTGAGTGACACTTCTGAGGGCTTCAGCCCTTCAGAGAGAGGCAGTTCTTGCCCAGTAAGAGTTTATATTATAAACAGACAAAGGATAGGAGGAGAAAACTGAAGGAAGAAAGTATTTAAGATTGCTTAAAGTCAAATGGCAGACTTTAAAAAAGTATGGCATCACAATAAATTGATTCGTACTCGTAGCTCCTCTCCATCAGACCAAGCTGCAGAATGGTCAAGAAGCAATTTCCAGGGCTCTGAGCAGCCAGTGCTCTGCACTGCCAGGGGTGGGGCCTGTTGTGTCAGCTCAGAGTTCTGTTGTTGTGTTTTTCTCTTAAACCCAGTTTGCTGGCTGCCTTGTCAGTTGTGGGGGACAGTTTGTCTGTACAGGATCCGCGTGTGGAGCTGCGGGCGCCGCTCGTGACCCGTGGTGGGCACAGACCGGGGTGTGTTGTGTGCTGGGCAAATACAGCAGAAAGCCCAGCATGGGCATGAACACTCTAAGGAAAGGTGTCCCTGTCCACAGCAGGGGGCTTGGAATGAGATCAGCTTTAAGATCCCTTCCAATCCAAGGCATTGCGTGATTCTGTGATGTTCTGAGTGCAACAGGTAAGTGTGTTCCAAGGCACGCCTTTATCCAGCTCTGGATGGGCTGGCTCTGTCCAAACAAGCTCCAGTTACCTGGATAGCTGCATATGAATAAAACCTTCAGCAGCAGAGAAGCCTCATAGAAATTACATTCTCAGGTGACCTCAGGCATAACAGATATATCATGTTAATACCAATCAATAATGTTAACTCATCTCCTGACACTGCTTTCCTATATTCCTCTGTGAAGTGGACCTTTTTCATGAGCTGTAGTAATTCCCTGCTGAAAAACTCCTTGTGGCTTTATAAGCATTACTAAAGCAGTGCATTTATTCCTGAGTGGTCCTTAAATAATCAGGTTATTGCATTCTCTCTTCTCAGCCTGCTCACTCTTCAGCAGCACCTGGGGGCTTCGGTGCAACTGAAATCTCCAGGGTGAGATCACATAAACAGAGACTGAAATTAAGGATATTTTGATGAACTGTTGAATTGTCCTTTCTCTCACAGTGAAATACACCTTGCCAGAAAGCACAGACAAACCAACTGGGTTTAATGCCTTGTGTGGCTGAGTCTGGGCAAGCATTGGAGGTGCTACAGGAGGTGCCACAGAACCACCAGTGACAGGTTTTTTCATGCCTGCAAGCTGCTATACCCCTTATCTTCTTGGTCCACTGCAGCAGTAAGTGCTGGCATGACAAGGGCTTGACAAACATTTACAGTGTAAAAACTAGAGTGTTCATAAAAGCTTGCACTTGAGACAGCCATCAGAATGTGTGAGGTTCTTTCTGTGAAAAGTATGAATGTGCTTATAATTTGGTTTATCAAAAGCATTGATTCTGAAAGTAATTTGGAAACGCTGATTTGTGTTTTACTTTTGTCTCCTTGTCTGACAGTTGAAATGAGTAGTTAGAAATGAACATCACTGAAATGTGGTTTTATTCTCTCACTCTAGAGCTGTGAACAGAATAGGTATTGATTGGTCAAATTTCTGGCTGATGAAGGTGCAGGGTGCAACATTTGGCAAGTTCTTGTGTTGGCATTCAGTTGAATAAGCCACTGGTTTGAAAATTCACACTCCATACACATTTTACCTACAGCCTTAGGCAAGCTGCTTAGAGTCTGCACAGTTCAGAGATGGGCATGGGCTTGAGCCCACACTGAGCTGTTTTGATGCTTGTTGATAAACAGGAATATCTTTGCTGGGAGAGAGAGTGCTCCCAAGGCACGGATCCCCAGTCCAGCACTGTGATTGTTTGGAGTGAAAAGCAGTGAAGAGGCAACCAAAACCCATCCCTCCCTCCCTGCACCCCCGTCACACTACTCATTTTTTGTCCAAAAAGCATATCAGTGGTCTAACACTTCATGAAATTCTAATATGTAGTGCATTGTAATACAAACTCAAATACAAATATTGTCAGTCTTTCTTGGTACTTATGTGAAACTTCTGAAACTATAAGTGTTTTTTCCCTAACTGGGGTAACAAGTTACATATTCCTCTAAATACTTGGCTAATTTTGTGGCTTCCAAAATGGCTGTATTTTGGTTGTTTTGAGGTTTTTTTTCTTTGAATTTGCTGTTTCAAGTTATTTGAAAAATTACAATATGTTTGTATCACTCATTTCACAAGGCACTCGGTTCTTTTTAATGCAGTAAATTAACACCTCAGCATGTAGGACATGGCTGGCTGGCTGGCACTTCTCTGCCACTTTTTCTAACTATTGATTGTATCTAAAGGGCACTGTTGAGTTTGTTCAAACTGAAAATTTGTGCTGCTGTACATTGAAAATGGCTCCAAATTGTGGGTTTTAAATTTAACTATTTTTATCGTTCCTGTAACTTGAAATAGCCACTTAAGATCTCTGCCTGAGTTTGAAACCATTTTAACTTGCCATTTGGCACATCTTCACGGGAAGAGAGAAAGGATTTTTGTGTTTCTTGCGGGATCCAAGGAAAAAATTAGGTTTCCCCAAGTTAAGACATATTGCAAGCACAGCTTTGCCAATATTTTCTATTGATTTGCCTGAACAATCTTGACGAGATTTCATTGTGCCTGAGGAAATAAATGGTGTCCTTGGCATGTACATAAGACAGAAATGTGGAAGGAGTGGTTACACAGAGAGTAAAGCTCTGTCAAGTGCTGCATCAGGATGATAAGAAATCCTTCCCCATCCCACCATTGCCTCTAAATGGTGTTTCTTGGCAGATGCAGAAATTTTTCCTGAGAGAAATGTCTAAAATTAGACTTCTTCAGAGAAATGAAGTAGCTAATAGCTTGAAATGCTACTATGAATGAAAGCTACTAGCATTTCATTTAGCTTGCAATGATAAATGAAATGCTAGTAGCTTGCAAAAGTGAGTCTGTCCAAATACCCTGGTGCTGGACTACTCTTAAAATGAATTTTTTCTGCTGAAAGGCTTATTTGGAGAGAAAGTGTTGCTCATGAGTTTTGGCTTGTTTCCTAAACACAAGTTACTGGACTGGCTGGCTGGCCCTTATCATCAGCCCTCTTGATTTTATTTTTACTGCTGTTTTTGTGCTTTTCCTCAAGCGCTTAGCAGATGCTACCTCGAAAATGCAGCTACTTTGCCTTCCTTCACCCTGTCATTCTTCTCAGTAGTATCTCTTAATTTGATTGCTTTTGGGAGCTGTGCATTCCCTCCAGGAAATACCAGGCAGCTGTGGCCTGTTGCTGATCCTGGTGGACTCCATATTCTCCCCATGGCTGTCCTGGGTCTCCTCCTCCCCATCCCTGCTGCCTCATTCCTGGCCAACAAGACCTTGGGAAGGATCTTTTGCCTCAGTCTCTGTTCAGGTGCTGACACAGCAGGCCCCAGGTCTGGACCCTGGCCAGGGCTCCCAGGCATGCCTGCAGTGTGGGGCAGATTTCCAAAATAGCTTTCTCCCAAGCCTATTTTGCACTGCTGGAAACATCCCCCTTTCTCTCACCTGGGCAGTGTTTTCAGCTCTTTGTTACTCTCCTGCTTGTGTATTTTAACTGAACCCCTGAGGTGGGCTGCCCAGCTGTCCTGCCTCCCCTGGGTGAGCAGCCCTGGCTCCCTGGCTGTGGGTTAACACACTGGTTCCCATGGGATCACAAGGCTCTGGGGAGAGGGAAGCGTGCTAGTGAGCCAAATCAGGACACAATGCACAAAATTCTTCCTTGGATGTTCTCCTGTGCCCCCTTGGGTGCCTTATTTGATGTGAAATAAGCCCTGAGGGTAGGACCCATCTTGCTGCTGTGGATGGTGCTGTCTCTTCCAGCCTTCTGCACGTCTCCACTGCCCTTGTTTTGGCTGCCAAACATTGGCTCAGTATTTGGGAAGAGCTGGCAGCATCCAGGGCAAATTACAGGCTGGGAGAGGGAAACACCTCCAGCCATGTCAGAGTGCTGAGCTTCTGCCAGCCTGTGCAGCTCAGGCTGGGGGTGGCTGGACATTTTTGGCAAAGGTTTTTGCCATTTGAGCACATAGAGTTTGAATAACTTCATGCTTTTTTGCTTGCTCAGTGAAAATATGTCTTCAGCTAAGGAGAGATGATATCTGTGGGGTTCAGGAGGGCTGCTGTAAAAGACAAGTTTTGCTGCCTGATGTGCAGACCTGAAAAACAAAGAATGCTAAAATTTTGTATATTTTGGGTTGTTCTTGTGGGACACCAGCCAGTCATTATGAGCTGTTTTTGCAGAGAGAAAAGAAGACTCACAACTGAAACATGCAGGATGTGTATCATAAAGATTCTTGATTGGATTCGTTTGAAACTAGTGAGCAGCTATCTCCATATGGCTGCATACATCCTTGATTTGTATAGTCTTTGATTTGTGATGTGCAGCTGCGTCCTTCAGGGAGACACAGAAGAAACTTCTGCAGCTTTGCAGTAAGATATATAACATTAAATTTTATGTTAGTTCTATCACTTGCTTCAGATCTTGCAGTAGATAAAAATATGCATGTGTGAGAGTACAGCACCTGTGCAGATTGGATGATTTGGAAGTTTTATAAGTTAATCTTGTTTTGAAGATTCTGAAATTACTGTGGTGTTGATATGGAAGGAGACCCTTTCTTTCCTGTTATGTAAAATTTAAAAATTGTCACAACTCTGAATAGACACATTTCCTTATAATTTGAGCAGCATGATTGAAGACATCTGATTTTTTTCTTCCCTACTTCTCGCCCTCTTGTTCTTTTGAGGAGATGCCATTTTTATTTTGGGTACTGGGTTTAGATGTGCTGCATATACATTCACTAAGAATAGCATTGCAGTTTGGAAGTAGTGCTGTGTTCAGGCTTCTGCAGCCAGGCTGTGCATGGTTTACCCAAAGCCTACACTTAACCAGTGTGGGCTGGCAACGTGAGTCACTCGGCAAAGTCTGTCTCCTTTTGGGCTGTGCCATCAGAGTTTTAACCTGCCAGGCTCTGTGGTCCATCCTGGTGTCCCTCAGAGGTCTTTTGTCAGGTTTCCTGATGCTGACTGGCCAGGTGGGGGAGGATGCTGCCTCCAGCTGCTGCCTCAGTTAAATTGTGAGCCTGTGCCCATTAGAGTTTTCTTTGGAATTGTCAACTTCAGGGCAATGCACTCAAATATAATTACTCGATTCGAGTCTGCCTGTCTTGAGTCCATCCCTTGTGGCTTTCTAGTTATACTGTGTGATTTGATAGTAAAAGAGTCCAAAATTAACATGCCTCTGGTACAGCTATTCCTGAAGATGAAAATCATGTTGGCTTGCTGACATTCCCTGCTCTAGACTGCCCCAGGACAGACACCAGAAACATTACACCTGGCACTGAGTTACAGTCATAGTGAAATGTGTAAATAAGACCATCCCAACAAATAATATAAAGGTTTCCCATACTTCTCTGGAAAAGGATGCATGTGGGTGCCCTGTGCTGGAAGCAGGTACCTTTCCTATGACTGTAGTAAGAAAAAACAGATAACTTACTGAAGGTGTTTCTTGTGAAGGCATCTGATGGTAGTTTGCTTCAGCTTTGCAGCACTGATTTGGTTTTTGTCACATTAAGGCAGCTGGTTGGCCTGTGTCTGCATCCCCTTTGTAATATATGGTTTTTCCAGAGAGCTTTGACTGAAAACATTAATTCAGCTGCAGTTATTGCCAGTGCAAGTGCAGTGCACTCTCTCAAGTAACACCATGTGTGTGTATTTAGTTATGGAAATTTTACAGGTGGCTTTTGTGTCTCTTTGGAGCTGAAAAGGGGTGCCCTGGACTTGGATGTGGCTCTGGGCATTCCTGTGTGCTCTTCTGGCTTGTTGCCCTCCTTACTGCTTCAGTAAAAGCTTCTGGATTCGCATCCATTTCAGAGGGTGTTGGGAACCACGTTTTGAGTTTCTTGCTGGTACTTGACATTTATTATAATGAGGTAGGAAATACATATCTGGGAGGAACAGGAGATAGCCATAACTGGAGGCTTGCTTTGACTTAGAGTTGAGGGAAACTTCCAGTCAAATCCTGAGTGGTTCTTTAATAAGGGAAGGCAGCATTTGTAGGAATGCCAGCAGTGCTCTTGGTGTGTCACTGATGCCTCTTTGTTTCACCAGTGCTCTGGAAGCTTGCAGTGTTTGACTGGCTGACAGCTTGTCATCTTTTTGGGAACTGGAACACCTGAATTGTTTTGGCTCTGTTTTTAGAAGTGTTTCTGATTGGGAATTTCTGTACCTCTCTACAACTGCATGTCAAAGCCAAGAATACTAAACTGTACCTTCAGATGTGTGCAAGGCATTTTAAACCTCTTGGATACCAGAAACAGCATGAGACATGCACTTTTAAGCCCTTCAAGTTCTTTTGTTTTATTCTTATCCAAACCCATTCTTTTGCAATATTTTTGTCTGCCATATTATAGGCAAATCGTTAATATGTGTCATACTTATAAAATAACTCAGACATTTTAGCAATAATATGCATTAAAAGCCATAAATATTTTGTGTGTAATAAAAGGCAACTTTCAACTCTTCAGAAAGATAATATTGATTTATAGCTCATTTCCCTATTGGAAGAGTAAATTGGTTTGCCAAAACATATCAGTCCAAAGGAATTGAAAGTAAGTCCTCCATCTGAATTAGAAAATAATTCCCTATTTGTAAGCCCATTACAAGGAGTATGGGGTTAGATTTCTTTGCAGTGGGTGAATGTTGTCTCTAAAGCACAATCCTGGTCTCTGTTTACTCTTCTGCCATTTACAAAGGTTCTCTTACTGCAGAAAGACCACAAAAAGGCAGGACAGGGGACAGAAAAAAAAATCAAGCTTGTAGTTCGTGACACATGAGAATAAACTAAAGTATTAACAATGGATTTGTGGTGTAGGTGTGGTGCTCAGGGTTCCAGTTCATAGGAAGCCATGCTCTCCAAAATGATCTTGGCCTTTCTTCTATGAAGGCACCATGGTAAGTGGAACTGACAAAGGGCTGCAGAAGTGCACAAAGGGAAAACAAAAATAAGACCTAATGGCTACAAAGATGAATAATTGAAGTAGTTCAACTGGCAAGCCCTTTTCAGAGGTGATGAAAGTGCACCAGTGCCTTTCAACAAACTCCTTGCCCTCTTCCCAAGCCCTTTCAGAGCTGATGCAGCAACTCATGTTTTGTATTATAAACATTTCTTTTAAAACCATGCTATTCCATTCCTAGTCAGCCCTCATTTCCAATGTGGAAGGAGCTGTGAGGAATCCCTGCCATTGCAGTGAGGTACTTTCTGTGTGTTTGAGCAGGGGAGGGGAAAGCTTGGCAGGCATCACGGCGCACAGCAACTCACAAGCTCAGACAGGACTGCAGCTCTTTTGGGCTTTTATTCGTCAGCCACCTGCAAATGAGAGCACTCCAGCCCTGTAAGAGGCTTCTGAAAAATTCTGACAGCTGGAGCAAGCTCACATCAGGCAGCTGGCTGAGGGGCTGCTCCAGCTGACAGCTCCTTGCCAAGGCAGCGGGTTGTTGGGGGATGGTTGAAACAAGCTGTCCTGTATCTGCTTTTTCCCAGAAAATGTTTCCTGTTCCCAGAGTGAGCTGGGTTACTGTCAGGTGTTGCTGGAGGTTGCCCTTGGCCTGTTTTCTTACTGGCAAATGTTGATTTTGTCTCAGGTTGCTGTTGAATCCTTACGAGTACGAGCCTGTGACTGCAGAGGGGCGGAATGGCGAGAGGCAAGAGGCTGGGGAGCTGCCATGTGTGGCTTGTCTGACCCTCTGCCAGGGCTTTTCCTGCCAAACATAACATCCCATTTTCCTCGAGGTAGTGAGGCCAGTGCAGGTCTGTGATAATAACAGCAAGGGAGTGATGCTGATTGCCTTTTGCACACAAGACACACTGCACTGTGGAACTGACTGCAGTATGTTTCTAATTTTTTTGTGTGTTATAGTAAAATTTTGTAAGAAGGGAAACTTAAAATCATGGAAAGGAATCAACTCAGAAGCACATTTCTAGATAGGCAACTGTGTGTATCCTTTGGTTATTTGGTCTCTCTGCAGTGGAAATCCATGTCAAATCTAAGGGCATTTTTAATGACATGGGATCAGATTTGCAAAGGGAAGGTGAGAGTATTACATCCAGGAACGTGAGCACTTGATTTTATGTTTGTGTCTGGGTGGTCCAAATCATCATTATGGCTTTTTGCAAAGCCTATGTAGGTTCCTCAGCTGCAGAGGTTATTTTTCTATAAAACATCTTACCTGGTTGAGATACGTAGGAAACTGCAGAACTGATATTTTTTCAATTATTTAAGAAAAAAAAGGGGAGGATTCAAATTTCTCTTTTCTGTGTAGAAGACTTGAGGGTTAGGTCTGTCCTGGTTCTGTGAGGGTTGGTAGTGGGACAGGAATCCCCCCCAGCAGCCCAAAGGCATGAACAGACCTGGGACAGGGATCAGCTCTGCCGGGCCAGGGCACCCCGGGGCCAAGCCCCTGTCAGGGCTGGAGCTGCTGTGAGCGTCATGGGTAGTAATAGGTCACATGTTTGGGTAAAATTCCACATTATTTACAGTGTATTAACTCTCACTAACAATTTAGGCAGTGATTTCATTTTCCCATGAGAACTATTACTAGCTTTGTACCTTTTCTGTGGATTATTTTCCCCCCAGTGTGTTTGACATGCTCCCCTTTTACATCCATATCTCTGGCCCCCATGGCAGATTTGCAGGTTGTCAGTCTGCTTTTAATGGCAAGCCCTGAAACCTCACAAGTCAGCTTCTCAGACTTGGATGCTTCTGTGAGGAGGAAACAGTGAGAAATGCAATGGCCTCTCAATCCTGCCATTCTGAGGAAAACAACTGATCTTTGGTGTATGTCTTTGGTGTCTTTGACTACTGTAATGGTTTGACACACAGAAGAAACTGGTGTAACAAGAATACTAATAAGTCTATACATCTGTTTAAAAATATCTGTTCTGCTACAAGTTTCTCTTGTTTTGTTTTTTTTCCTGACAGCCTTTAATTGTCATCTTCAGGATGTTTATGGAACTTGAGAATTTTTTCAGTACTAAACTGATTTTGTGGAAACTAAAATTCATAGATCTGACTATTAAAGAATAATATCCTAGTTATGTTAAGTGAACCCTGACTTGGTAATTTGAAGTTGTCTGCCAGCTTTGCTTGCTGCAGCTGGTCATTCCTGCCAGATGTTCATCAATCCCTACGTATCAGCCTGCCCTTAATGAAAGGGACCCAGAGTGTGGCCATCCTTAGGTAATGTAGCTGCACCAAATCCAGCACAACTTCACATTTCCCTGCTTAGCCCTGCAGCTTCCCAGCACACTGTCCTGATGTCAGGGGGCTGGGGCTGGACCTGCCTGCCCCTGCACTTTCAGAAGCTGAAGGAAACAGGGCATTATCATCCCATTATCATCCTTCTGGCTGAGGACCATGGTGCTGGTCATACCTTTTGTAAAACCTACGAGTTGGCTGTGGACATGGTCCTCTTCTTTCCAAACAGTTTTCTTTTAGGGTTCCACTTTTGGTGCTTTGGTCACCTCTCCTGTTTCTGGTAGTGGCAGTGGATTTTCCATAGCCCTTTTCCCTCTCCTGAAGAAGCAGGGTGTAATTCTGGAAACATGGCCTCAGTGTGTTGAGGTCATTAAGTTTCAGTTATTATATTAATGTTGCCAGGTCTCCTTTTGCCTTAAACCAGCAGTTAGGGTTCCAAAGGCAGAGGAAATTGAATATTATTTTGATTTCTTTTAATTTATTTACTTTCTAGTTTGGTGCATTTGCAGTTTCTGAGCATTGTCTTTGGTACTATGGCTACATGAGTGCATCTATCTATCTATCTATCTGTCTATCTATCTATATCTGTATGTATGTATCTATCTGTCTATCATATATAAAGAATCATAGAATATCTTGAATTGGAAAGGACCCACTAGGATCATCAAAGCTCCTCTCCTGGCTCTGCACAGAGCAGCCCAAAGAATCACACCTGACAGCATTGTCCAAGTGTTCCCTGAGCTCTGCCAGGCTGGTGCTGTGACCACTGCCCTGGGGAGCTGTTCCAGTGCCCGGCCACCCTCTGGGAATAGAACCTTTTCCTGATATCCAAATTAAACCTCCTCTGACACAACTCCAGGCCGTTCCCTCAGTGCTGTCACTGTCACCACCGAGCACAGATCAGTGCCTGCTCCTCCTCTTCCCCTGCAGTGAGGGCTCCCCTCAGCCTCCTCTGCTCCAGGCTGAACAGACCAAGGGCCCTCAGCCCCTCCTCACACAGCTTCACCTCAAGGCCCTTCTCCCTCTCTGTAGCCTCCTTTGGACACTCTCTAATAGCTTTATATCTTTTTTATATAGTGGTGCCCCAAACAGTGTGTATCATCAGTGAAGCTGGATCTTCTAAGCCAATGTCCTCTCAAATGACCTTGGTAACCACTCTTTCAGAAGGAAATTTGTTTTCCCTCTTGATTTTAATGGAAGTGAGAACATCCTCCTGATGGGCATTTGCCACTGACATGAAATTAATGAAAAAAGAGCAAGGGTTTGGAGGGACTGTCTCACATGTTCCTTTAAAATCTAATTAGCATTATTTTATGCTGGCTCTCCGAGAAGAACTTAGGACTTTACCTTAGGATATGATTAAAATCGATTATTTTAAACAAAAGGAGCAAGCCACTTCTCATAAATTGGTTTATACAACTTCTGTGCTTTTGGCTATATTAAATATTCTTTGTTGTGAGACTGTTTTTAATACTATTCTTTGTAAATAAATTAAATTCCCATTTCCTGAGTCTTGACAGCAGTTGTTTACCTTTTCCTTCAATTATTGATTTGCTATTAAATTTGAAGCTTCTTTACATCTTTTTTTATTTATTTTGAGTTCCACCTGTTTTTCTGTTGTCTTGGCTCAGTTTTTGTCCTGTTGACTGCTCTACTTGCCCTGGAGTTGTTCCTTCAGCTGTTCCTCACTGGTGTAACACTTGCTTTTTTTTCTACCCTTGCAAAGCACTAGTAAAACATGAGTACAAGTAGTCCTGGAGTCCTTAACGTCCCTGTTTTCTTCAGAGAAAGGTGCTTGCTACCTGCTTAGGGTTTATAGTATTTCTGTGTTGCTTCTGACACTCTGTGACTCCACTTACTAAAGAGCAGGAGGAGGTCACTGTCAGTAACATCTCATTTTCCACTCCCCTTCTGTTTTCTAGGAACTTGTTGGAGAGTTTCCTATGGATTACAGGCAGCTCCTAGTTTTCAAGTGTTGGTGTAGTGTCTGATACTTGAAGCTGAGATTTTTTTCATAGGGAGCCTTTCTTTTAGTCTGCACATAAAATCTGAAAAACCTTTTTAAAATGGCAGAGCTTCAGAAATAGTGTGTCTCAAGGATAAAATGGAACAGTAAAAGAAAACTGTTTGGAAAGAAGAGGAACATATCCACAGCCAACCTGTAGGTTTTACAAAAACTCCAGTGTATCTGGTACTGTAGTATTAAAAGTTAGAAACTGAGATGTGCCAGTTTCCAGCGTCAGTGTTAAAAATTAAAAAAAATTTAAAATTTCTTCCATCTGCCACCAATTCAGAATAGATCAAGATTAGTTTTCAGTCTCCTCCTTTGCAAAGTTATCCAAAGTCTACTGGAATTTGTCTTTAGAGAGCCTTTCAGCTTAAATGGTCTTTACTTAATTAGCTACTTGTACTTCCACCTCTTTTCAGTCCCTTATTGGCCTTCTATAGGTGACTTCCTGTTTTTCCATGTTTTCAGAGTGCTCCTAAAATGTAGGGCTACGTTAAAGACTCTAAATTTCTTAATAGAAGGAAAAAAGCCCTATTATGAAGTATGTTCACAGGAATTACTTCTCTGTTTTGCACTCCAAGTCTCTCTGTTCTTCCCAGTGAGAGTCCCTTCCTCCTGACTGCAGTGCTGACGTGTGTGCTGTGGAATAACCGAGACACGCTCCAGGCTCGGGCCCCTCACAGCCACTGCAGAGCCTCTCAGAGTTTGTCAGACAGAGTGCAAATTCTGCTGTAAGAAACTGTTGGAACCCGGGACACAGGGGATTTCAGACTTCCTGTGCTTACAGGGAATGATCCACAAAAATACACTGCATTTGACCTGAGACCCTGGGAAAGGCTTCCTAAACTGAGTGATAGTATGGAGTCTGTAGCTGAGTAGAAGTGTGTTATATCACAGGGTGAGAAATTTAGAATTTAAGGTGGCTGGTTAAAATAATATATATGTTACAAGATGGAGAGTTTAGGATGTAGTCTTCTTCTTTTCCTTCTTCTTCACAAGTTTAGGCGATTTTGTATGATTGGTTAAGAAATTCTGCAGTGCGGGACATGGATTATTTGGTTTAAAGTTAAAATAAATTTGTTGGCATCTCATAATTGGGTAGTTTAGGCTTAAAAGACCTTGAAGCTTCTCTCTGTGATCTCCATTTTTTCCTTGTTAACAGAGCCTGCAGAAGCACTCACAGTCAGTGAGGCTGTAACTTAGACTAAATAACAATAAACAACAAAGTCCGAACACGACCTTGGCCTCCTGCACTTTTAATCCTAACCCTGAAAAGAAGAACCTAGAAGAGCAAAGGGGTTTCCCACATAAAACATTCTTCTTTATCCATGGACAACCCCATAGCTGCTGTACCTGCTGAAGGCTTAGCCAGAATGTAGGCATAGCAGGAAAGCTCAGACACATCTGTGTTCAGGACAACAAATACGTTTTGTAGTATGCAGCTAAATAGCTGTGTTTTGTGTAGATGAAATGCAGCACTTCCCTTTCTTAAACCTATCAAATGAGGGATGTATGTTTTGGTCAGCTGAATTGATTTGCATTTTAGTGTTCATGACACTTTGCATCCTTTCCCTGGTAACAGCCTGTGACAGTTTCTGATCATAAAGAGAGATGCTGCCATCTAATTTTTTAGCATTATTTATGAAGAACCTAGTTAATCAAAAATCAAACTTTGAGTTCCTCAAAGTTCAAACTTTGAGCCTGAACAAAGGAAACATTTTTCTCCAGTCTCCTACATGTTAGTCTCCTGCTGGCATAACTAGGTGCCTTTCCAAATGATCAGTGACTTCTTTTGTTTGCCTGTCTTTTCAGAGTTTTAATTTTGTTTTGCTGTATTTCACTTCATTGAAAGATCCTTTTCCAGGTGGAGCCCTTTAAAAGGGAGGAAAGAGGCTTTTGGATCTTCTCTTGACAGCTTAAAAAATCATGGAAGCTAACCTCTTGCTTTTCCTCTGCTTCTCATTATTTAAAACTTTGGGCAATGAGCCAAAACAAACAAACACCAACTCACTGGTCGGGCTGAAAATCAGTATCACTTGAGGGCACTGTTTGTGCATGTAATGTTCAGATTTCTCCCTTTGAGCCAAGCTCCCAGCTTGAGCCCATCTTCTTGATGAATCATTGTGGCACCTTGTGCCTCATACTGCTCAGCAACCAAGGGAACATGGCTTATGTGGGACACATGGATCAACAAAGGACATGACTGATCATTTTCTTGAAGTTGTACCAAAGTTAACTCTCAGGTGTATCTTTATTGGCCTTTGGAGCTTCCTTTTCTTCCCCCACTGTAATCAATACTTTATTTCAATAGCAGAGGCCTTTCATCCATATATTTCACTTTTTTTTGGTTGACATTTTCTTTAATTTTCTTTTGGAACCCCAATATATAGATGTATTTACGTTTGATAACTTGAAGTTAAATTAAATCCTCACTTTCCATTGAATTGCCCAAAATGTCACATCACAAGAGCAACTCAGGGCAAACTGGAATTTCCAGAAATAGGATTCTGAAATTTTCTTTAGAATTTCCAGAATTGGTATTTTGAAAATACCTCATTTGTTTTCATTTAATATAAGGACACCATTTTCATGAAGGAGATTTTTTTTTTTTACAGTTTCAAGTGAATAATATTTAAAAAACAACCTTAGACCATTTAAGTGTGTAAACTGCAAGCAACATTTGAACATACTGCCCATTCTAACACTAAACCCACGATTACAGTGAAAGCAAATTCAATTGCAATGGAGCAAGGTATCCAGGAGCAGCCTGGGACTGCACTGAGGTTCCTGGATCGTATGGATGTGTTGGCAAAGGGGTTTGTAGCTTCTTGTAACATCTGCCAGCTTTCCCTTGACTGCAGCTGTGTTACAGGACTTCTGCCTGCATTGACTCAGAGCCACTTCTGCTTTTTATTGCCAGCCTGGAGTGGGAAAAATAAACCAAAATCACTGGTGGAAAGTGTTTTGCTTTGGTTTTGCTGTATCTAAGATATCTACGTGTGTCTGTAAAAGGAAGCAGAGTTCAGTTGTATTTTGCAGAGCTTTTCTGGACTAGCACTAACTTCTGTGTCCATGCAGTTTCCATCCCACCATTATTTTTCTGAGAGTAAACTGCATGGGCATGGCTGCCTGCTTCTGGATATGGGATTTCATTGAAGTGAAGGAAACTCCTTGGGCCAGAGCTAGTGCTTTTTTGTTGCACAATATTTGCCAACACGTGAAACAGGTTTTATTTTGTTAGCTGCCTTCTGTGCAGAGCAGTAGCTCTCTCAAACAGCTTTTAAACTATTTGGAAATTAAACTATTTCCAAATTAAACTATTTGGAAACACCTTCATGGCTTGGTGTCAGCTGCAGTGTTTCTTCATAGTCACATTGGGTCACAGATGGCAAGGGAGGAGGAAAAAGATTATCTTTTGGGAAAAGAACCCATGCCTGCATTTTCCTCATCGATTCATGATTTCTGTGTAATTGGGTGGTTTTACTTCACAAAACACAAGCTACTGCTGGCATGCAAACTTCAGGCATCTCTGACCTCTTTTGAGCTTGACAATACTGAGGTTTTCTGTTCTGCATTTCAGTTGTGCTTTGATTGGGACTTTGACAGAGCTGTTCTTTGATGGGATCTTGTATGAGGCATCTCTCTTGAAACAAGTTAAAACCTGTGCACTAAAACACGGTGTTTGCATCTTAATCAATACTGAGACGCAGTGAATTAATCTGTGTACAGCCCCAAGGGGATCTTGGTGTAGGATTACTTGCTGTGCCTGAAAGACTGTACACCTGCAAGGAAGAGAAGCACAACAGTGGACTGGAGCTTGTGGCTGTGCATGGAAACTCAAATCTGTGCTATACACCTGTATTTCCATATATATGAGCAGGGAAATGCTTGAACATCTCTGGAAATTAATCATTTGGTCTAATAAAGTGCACACGGGATTATTCATTTGGTTGGCATTCAGGAACATGCTGTGATTTTTTTATATCCTCTGCTTCTCAGTTGAGCACAACTATTGCTGAATACAAAATGCTTGTGTTTCAATGATTTAAGGTCCATTTGAACCCAAACCATTCTATGATTGTAAGATTTCTATAACAAAACAAACCAAAAAAACCCCAAACAAAATACATATATTGTCACAGACCAGATGCAACAAAACACTTAATTGTGCAGGCAGTTTTTAAACAAATACAATGGTTTTTAAACATGGACTTTGCAGACCTCTGGGGTGTAATGTTCAGCCAGTAAAGAATGAGATCAAAACCCCAATTTTCGACTTTCAGTACCATCATAAAAATGAATGCAAGTATTTTTATGCACAAAATGTGAACATCATGACCATTTTCTGCCTTTTCTGCCCCATCATATGCTTCTTACAGACTTCTGAGGTCTTAGAGTAACCTTAGCCCTGCCATACTCCAAGAAGGTCTTTGGTTTGCTGCAGTAGAGCTAAGGTTTTAAGTTCACATATTTGATATGGCACATATTTGATATGCCTTCAGGTACTGTGGAATGTAAAACTCTGAGGCAAAACATTGGAGGAACTAAATCCAGATGTTGCAGACTTACTGATGGAAACTGGTCATTCTCTTCTTACACATGCTTAAACTGATGAACTTTTTCAGGATAGGAGGAATTCCTAAGCACTTTTTCTCTGGTCTGTAGGATAGGTTAAATGTGAAAGGAGCTTGCTCTTTCCTCCCGGTATCAAGAGTAGCCAGTGCCTGCAGACTACAGAAGATGTCACCTAGGTTCATTTAATTCATGTTGTTTCTGTGTGCTCAAGACAGGGTCATTATAGTTTTGAGGTAGGTGGCTTTTCATTTTCTGTTGTTTTTCATTTTGTTTTCTTCTTTTTGTTATTCTATGAAATCTGCCGTGCAGCAGAAATTGGCAATTATTGCTTTATTTTTAGGGATTTTTTGCTGTTCTCCATTTCCCAGCAGCATTAAAAAATTTGGAAATGTGATGATTGCTGCACTGTAGTCTAGGGGCAGAGTGGCTGGAAAGGGGCCTGGAGGAAAAGGACCTGGAGGTGCTGGTCAGCAGTGGCTGAACATGAGCCAGGTGTGCCCAGGGGGCCAAGGAGGCCAATGGCACCTGGCCTGGGTCAGGAACAGTGGCCAGCAGGACCAGGGCAGTGACCGTCCCCCTGTACTGGGCACCGGTGAGGCCACACCGCGAGTGCTGTGTCCAGTTCTGGGCCCTTTCATTCAGGAAGGACATTGAGGGGCTGGAGCATGTCCAGAGAAGGACAGAGGAGCTGGGAAGGGTCTGGAGGAGAGGCCGAGGGAGCTGGGTTTAGCCTGGAATCGAGGGGCTCAGTGGGCACCTTGCTGCTCTCTACAACTCCCTGAAAGGAGCATGTAGCAAAATGAGGGCTGGTCTCTTCCACTAGGCAACAAGCGGTAGGATGAGAGGACGTGGTCTTAAGCTCCAGGGCAGGGACACAAGGAAGAATTTTTTTCACAGAAAGGGTGGTGACACATCGGGACGGGCAGTCCAGGCAGGTGGGGAAGCCAGTCTCCCTGTAGGTCCGAGGCGCTCAGTGCCGTGTTAGAGTTGACACGGTGTTCATGGGTCAGACTCGATGATCTCAGATGTCGTTTCCAACCGAGCAGATTCTGTGATCCTGCGGGAGGACATGTGGACAGACACGCTGCCCGGCCCGCTCGGAGCCCTGGTTGAGGCCGGGCCAGGGCAAGTCCGGGCTCACGGCCCCCGCACATCTCTCCGGGCCAGGGCAGCACCGGGGGGCAGCGGGCAGCAGGAGCCCCTCGGGGGGACAACACACGGCTCGGGCGGCACCGGAGCCCCCCAGGAT
>VYXF01000614.1:216070-240225 GCA_013397295.1 Polioptila caerulea | reverse complement strand
GGGGAGCGGGACCGGGGCAGAGCCGGGCCGGGACAGAGCGGGGTCGGGGAGCGGGGCCGGGGCAGAGCGGGGCCGCTGCACGGAGTTCTGGAATGGAAATGACAGCACCGAGCTCTGCTGTCCCCTCGGCTCGTGTTCACCGCTGTTGCCCATGCCAGAACTTTGCAGTGGCGTAAGGCCATGCTTTCTCAGGATCTCCCTTCACGGTTCTTTTCAGGAGTATTAGAAGCCAAACTATCCACTGGTTTAGCAGCATAACAAATACACTAAGGTAGAAAAAGCGATGAGTTACTAGTCCTGTTTCCTGACACACTTTCATCAAGTGCTCTTTGGGGTAAGGTCAGTTTACAGAAGCTGAAGGTATGGGCTTATACCCCAAAAAACAATTTTTGTAAAATGATTTTCCAAAACATCTCTTTTTAATACTCCAATAAACCATGCCTCTAAGTGCCACGTCGTAGTATCTTCTAAATACCTGCAGGGACACTGACTCAACAGCTTACCTGGGCAGCCTGTTCCAGTGCTTCTGACAACCCTTTCAGCGAAAAATATTTTTTCATAATAGCTGTTTTAAACTTCCCCTAGCCCAGCCTAAGGCTGTTTCCTCTCTCTCATCTTCTTGGTTATTGCCTGGGAGAAGAGACACACCCCACCTTGCTACAGCATCTTTTCAGGGAGCTAGGGTGATGAGCATCCTTTTCTCCAGGCTCAACAACCCTAGCTCCCTCAGCAATTCCAGACAGGACTTCTGTTCCAGAACTTGTCCTGTTTCAGGGCAGTAAACTGAGAAGTTTCAGGTTGGTTTAATGTTCTGTACTGTTGTTGTCTATAGCTTACTTTAAATTAATCTCAAAGAGGTAAATAATTCTTATGTCAGTCCTGAGAAAGCAAGTGTACATAGCTCTTCTTCCTCTAATGTGTCACATTCCTTCTTCTTTTCTGTTACAAAGGATTTATAGCACAATAGCATGTGAAGTGTTACTTGTGTGTATGCAGTGCCTGGCTTGGCACTCTGTTGTTGTGCCCTGATCAGACCTGTACAAGAGAACCTTTGCAATGGGAACAGAATTTTATTTTGTGAATGAAGAAATCTTTTTTACCTGACGTAAACAGAATTGTGTAAATTCATAGATTAATCTTAAAATCTAAGTGTTAATTCATGCATTTTACTTGACATCTGCCAGAACAAAGTCCACACCTTGTTTTGGCAGGAACCTGCTATACCCTGAACTGTGATCATTTTAGTGCTTCCAACACAGAACAATGCTTTGTCCTTACATGGCTCAGTAGCCAGTTTTGAATGTCTGTGAAACAGAAATTTGTGACTTGTGATTTGTGGCTGAGAAAATGGAGATGAAATGGCGACACCTCTCCTGTGGCTCCCCAAGCCAAGCCCGTTGTGGTTATTAAGAAAACATTGATTGTTAGGAAAGAGACCTGACTGGCTTCCTATTTGGAGTTAGAAAATGAACTGGAAATGTTCTGGAGATGTCAAGCTCCATCAAGAGAGTCTTGTTTCAGGGCATTACAGTGACTAACTCTTCAAGGCCAGTTTTTTGTAGTAAACTTTCAAAAGCACTTAATTGTTTCTTGTCTAAGGAGAGGCAGATGCACAAGAGCTCACATAATTCTAGGATTTACTGATCTGAGATGCTAAAGTCGCTGCACACTAAAATTGGACAATTATTAGTGATAGCACTGAGGTAACAGTTTTATAACCCTCAAAGTGAGTAATTAGCAAAGAGTATTTCAATTTCTGGCAGAAAAATTGATGCTTAGAGAGCTATTTACATATCAAGGTCTTCCTGAAGCCCTCAGGGAGCACAGCTACTCTTTTTGCTATGTAGTCAGATTTCAAGTCAAAAAAAGTTTGGTTTTCTGTTCAGAAGTCTCTCAGATGTCAGTGTTTAGGTATCAAAATTGAACCTCAACTATAAATATAAAAAATCCCGAGAAATTATTCTAAGTGATCAAAATGATTTGTTGTGTATAAATCCCTCAATTTCGGAGAAATTGTTTGGAAATTCACTTCTTCACGTCCCAGCTCAAACTGGTGGAGGGATTCCCAGAGATCCAGTGCTGGGGAAGATGCTCCCGTGGAGCAGCTGCAGGTACATGGGCTGGATTTACTTGAATCTGGTAGTGTCAGAACCCAGGACATTCCTCTGCCCTGCAGGCTCAGAGACCTTGGCACGCAGTCAGAGACACCTGTGCCTTTGATTTTAGCCCATAAAAACAATTACCAGCTTTGTGTGAAGAATTACAAGTCACAAGAATTGAAGTAGAATAATAGTTAATTTGTCACAGGGTGAAAAAGTAGATTTTGGGTTTGTTAGAATGGTATATAAGTGAAGACAGGATGGAGGATCCTTGTGGTTTTTGAGCTTCTTCCTTCTTCTTCTCTTACTCCATCTTCTGTTGTGATGGTGGCCCTGTTTGATTTAGAGTAGAGACTGACTGTCTAACATAGGTGATAGGTATTGGAGAATTATTGTAAATAAAGTACACGTAGTTTTTAGTATCAAAAACTAACATCAGCCCACGGGTGGGGAGTGTGCCACAAACTGACCTGCAAGACAGACCTCAGCAGGTCAGAGAAAGATAAGGAAAAATAACCTTGAAAACCAGAGCCGAAGACTCTCGACTTCTTTGATCTCGGGACTGGGAAAAGAGACTTTTAATACTTCAGGAGCCACTTCTGTAATTCAGAAACCCGACATGGTAGAGTAAGAAATCAAGTTTCACCATTTTCTGGGCAGATATTTTGGGGTTTTTTTCAATAAGGAGTGGAGTCTGTTGACAGAAATCTAACTCTTGCGTTTGGTTTGCACATAGAACCAGTAGCTTACTGAGGATTTATCTGAATTAAATAATTCTGTATAACTTCAAGCAGCAGCTTCTGCAGACCATATTCTCAGACATCAGCAAATGGCAATGAAATGACCCCAGGTTCTGTAACTTGAGATACCGTGTGAGGAGCTCCTGTGGCCCCTGAGTACCTGTCTATTGCAGGCAGGGTTTTTAAAAGGATATTTCGAAGGGGGAATTTGTTTGACCCTTTCTTTGTAGAAAGGATTTATCAGGAATTTAGACTAGACTTCATGCTCTGAAGTTGCTAATTTTAAAGAAGTGTTGTTTAGGGGACTTTGAAGGCTTTCTTGCCAGCTGCTTTGTTTTATTGATGGATTATTTGAATAGTGGTGCTCCAACTGGTTTCTGGTTTTCAGAAAGCAGCTTCTACCTTTATTTTAAGTTTTCAGCCATTGCACAGGGTTTTAAAAGTATGGAGCTTTGTTGTCTCCTTATTTGAACAATGCCAGAAGAATGCTTGAAACTAAACCATGTTTTTGATTTGAGTGTAACTTGTGTTTGCAGGTCATGTACTTCAATGTCTTGTTCTTGGTGTGAGGATCTTACAGGTCATTAAGGATGGCTCTACTTGAGTTGTTTACATTTTACTTTGCTGTTTGGCCTGATGGCTGTTAACAGCCATTGACACTATGGAACCACTTTATAGGGACCCCTCTGATGAGGCCCTTCACCTGTACCTGCCCTGCTCTCCCTGCCCAGTAGATCACCTGCAGGGTAGGTAACAGAGGAGCTGTGACGTGGCACGTGCCACTTAACATTGCACAACATTGCTCTAGGAGCACCGAGAGAAATTTGCTATTTCACTTGATTACCAAATCAATGTGCCCCTTCCAAAGTCACTATAAAGTGGGTCTGCTGTGACTCTGAGCTTCAGAGAAGCCCATGCTGATGACATTGCATAGATCATTGCATCCTAATCTTGCATGTCTTTTCTCAAAGCTTTCTTTTATTTTTAATTTATATTTCCTTTCTTGCTGCAGATTTTTTTTCTCTTATTTTGTATTGTAGGATCGGGATATTCACCCCTTGAAGATGATGAGGATGTTTATGCACGCAGTAGATACAAAGGTGAATGCTTTGCTTATGTGCTAAAGAGGATCAATTGCTTGCTGACAGAGAGCTTCATTCCTTTTTCTTTTCATGGATTATACAATCTTGCTGATCCAGCTCCATGTTTTTTCTCATGGATGTTTAGGTCAAGATTTAATTTCTGTTGTTTCTAACAATGGAAATTAGACCAAATATTGATCCCAACTCTTTCATGCACCTGAGTAAGTAACTTTTACATTGCCTTTGCTCCTGAGAGAGCAGGTTGTTGAGTTATGAAAATCAGGAAGAGCTTCTCTTTCTTATCCATACATGCTAACAAAACCATCAATGATAAGCTGGCTCAAAACCTGAGCTTACTGATGGTAATGTATAAAAGTACATGCAAGAGAACTTGATTTTCATGACTTTTTTCTTTCCATAAAATTGCTTGCATTTCAGGTTAATCTGCTAACTGAAGTGCCAAGTGAAGTGTGTTTAACAAGTGCATGTGTGTATTCCAAAACCAAATTATGTAGCTGGATGTGTGAATGGACGGGCATGTTTGTAAGTCAAATTCAGATTTTCTTCCCTATTCTGGAAGATTTTGCCATTCAGCAAGAGTGAGGAGTTTTTTGTCACTACCAGTCAATCTTCCATTTGCTGTGTCCATTTTCTAAAAGGTCTGCTTTTTTCTTAATATCTCTCTCCTCTGCCAAAGTCCCTCAGAAGCCTAGACATTAAACAAATGTTGCATTTCATTTGTCACTTAAATGGTAACTGTGTTTCTTTTTAGTAAATTAGTCTGTGGATATACTAGAGTTGTCATCATTTTGATTACTTGAAAATACTGGTCATTGGTGTTTTGTTGTACATTATTGATTCTCTGCAAAGAATCAATGGGCCATATGAGAGGTAAGTCATAAAATAATTCAGACATTTGTGAACAGCCAAGGGGAAAGCACAGCTTTTATGGCTGTGTTGCTGTTTTCATAAATGTCTCATCCTACTCCCAGTAAAATACTCAAGTATAAAATTTTGTTTTCAAACATGTGCATAAATATTTTTCTAAAGTATATTTAGATTAAGTAATTTTTCTTTGCCTTTTAACCTGTGATCCTCTGCAGACACATAGAAAAAGAAAGAGATCACGAAGATAAATCAATGCCAATTCATGCCAGGGCAGGCAAGTAGTTAAAATGTGGATTTTATGTAAATTCCTTTTGTATGGTGATCCAAAATGGATTATACTCATGTCAGCCAAAATGTCACCAGGGTAAGTGAAGCATAATGACTCGTTCACACAGATATTAAAAACTGCCCCAAGTTTGGAAGCACTACTGCCAAATGTTGAGGAACAGACAATGTGAATCTAAGAACATAAAGCATTGGAACAGAAAAGGCTGATTCTTCATTAGCATAGTTCTTTATGTTGGTTTTGGGGGGAAGGGGATGGAGAAAGACAAAGCAAGGAAAAACAGGCTGTGTAGCAATCTTCAGAGCTTCTGGTCAGATGTGCAGTCCAGCATTTTGGGTGTGCCCCATTTCTTAGGAAATAGAACTTATCCATAACAGGAACTGGATGGATTTTTGTAATTGATGTTCACATATGTAAGCAGCATTGGTTTTTTTCTTTCTACACATGTGCAAGTGAGCACACAGATTCATCCTCTTTGACATCTGCAAACAAAACATTGCAGTTTACTGGGAGGGGTGAAAATCGACCTCCTACTAAACCCTTTTGTCTTCATTTGGATGTTTTCCCACTTGGTCAGCTTTCCAGAGAAACATGGCCAAGATTTTCTGTGCCTACGGCATTTTTAAGGAGTTTTTCCCCTTCCTCCCTGGTGAACAGTCAGCTCTGTTGGCTGGTGTAGCAGCAAGCAGCAGTACAGCTGGTCACTTTGTGTGTTTTTTGTGAAGGAAGGGCTCAGCTGAGGCTGGTGTTCAAACAAGACCAAGGGGCTGGGGGAGATGATGCTCTAGAAAGTGATTTCCTTCTTGCCACTTGGCATCTATGACCATATTTCATGAGGAAAGGTTTCCTGAATACAGCAGTTCCTGTGTTCATCACAGCTCCAGTGCCACTGCTCTGGTGATCCTCATTCCTAATATGTTTTCTCAGATACTATAATGGTCCATCAGTATCCATAACTCTAAAGGCAGCACTGGGGCTTTGCCCATTTTTGTTTGCTGCCTTTCCAGTGGTTTCAAACACAGGATTGAGTCTCTGGAATGTTTTACTGCTAAGTGAAAATTCAGGTTATTGTATTGCTGGGGGACTTTTTAGTTCTTTTTTTTTTTTTTTTTTTGTGTTGAGGTGCAAACTTTCTATTAAACAAAAAAAAAAATAATATATAGGTCCTAATACCTAAAAACTCAAATTTTGGTTGGGTGAACAGATGGTGAAGTTCCAGAAAAGGTGTCTGCAAAACCTCTAGTTTTTATAATCCTCAAAGCCTTCAGGAACGTGGCTGATCTTGCCTTGAGGCAAGGAACAGCTTGTGTAACCCCTTGGGGCCTCACACAAGCCCAATATTCCACAAGTGCTCTATGTAGCTGCTCAGCCTTTGAAAACCAATATGTGCAGTCACTCAAAAATAAACAAACTTTGATCTAAAAACTTTGTTATATTGTTTGATGTGCTTTTCAAGTTAGCTGTTGGTTTTTTTTTTCCAGCAGTATCGCTTGGTCTAACCCCCATTATTTGTAAATGGCTTGTAAACCCTGCCTCACCCACTTCTAATCACAATCAGTTCTAGAGTAAGCATTACAATGTTTTAAATCAAACAGATGTTCCTGCTAAGCTCTCCAAGTTATCTGCATCCAAAAAGCATGCTTGCTTTTGTTTTTCTTTCTGGCAGAATCATTTGGTCCAGTTAAGAGGCATTTTACCCCTCTCAAGGAACTTGCTTTGTTTCTTTCTGTAAACCACTGTAGCTGCAAGATACTACAGGAAATGCTTTTACTTTTTCAGTATTGTGTTTGTGCATTAAACTGCATTTTTTAGCTGTTAGCTACCTTTTTTAAAAATATAAATATACATACATACATATATATATATGGGTAGCTGTTAATTCAAGTGTGTTTGTAAAACCACAAAAACTTGCCGGAAAACTCAGGCAATACCTGAAACAGCTTCCTTGCCCTCTTTATTTTATTAGCCTCTTGATCATGTTGCAGAGCATATTTGTCTTTAACACCCTTTACAAAGAAAGTCAGCAGTGTGCATTTGGAGTTTACACATGTGAAAAACTCGAGGCATAAATGTCTTGAACTGATTTGCTGAAGGATTGCATAACTGGCTGGGGTGAAAGCTCAGCCCAAATGAGTTTTCATCCATCCAGTCCTGCCCTTGCACTCAGTGTAGTCTTAGTAACTTCAGGTTTCAACCCTTCTGCAGAAAAACTAAGGCCAGGTTCTTAGTTAAGGAGATCTCACAGGCTTGGGTGTGTAAATAAATTGAGGTTTAAGATCTCAGGGCATGGGAAGAAAAAGTGGGACAGAAAAGTTAGAGAGTTTGGGCATGAGACCAGTGAAGTGGAGATTATGGGAAAGCTCAGGAGTAGGAGGGTTCCTCCAGGAGGTGAATGAGACAGAAGCTGTGAATCCAAGATATGTGCCTTCTCCCAGGTGCCTGAGACTGCACCAGCAGCCCTGGGGTAGCAGTTAAGGAGGCAGAGCTGGGTGCTGGCATCACTCATTTTTTCAGCAGTTGACTTCTGTTCCCATTAGCTCACACTCCTCATCTGTTGTCTCAGTTTTAATTTGGTGCACAACGAGCATGAAAAATGAGAGCCACTGTGATACAGCCCCTCAACAAAATGGCCCAAGTCAGTGGATGTGGGAGTTTTTTAAATGTGTTTTGGGCGCTGTGGGATAGAGATTAGGGTCAAGGACAGGAAATAGTTCTAAAAAAAATCAACCTCGCAAACCAAAACCCACTCTCCACCAAAGCAATTTGCATAATTGTAAGGTAAATATCAGAGGGTGTATTTGACATTCAGAAAACAGGCTTATAGGTGGGAAGAAACAGAGCTGTGATGATTGTGTGGCTGAGCCAAAAAGCTGAATTGTACTCTACCCTTAACCTGAGGGGATGCTTTAGACTGGCCTGCTTGTGTCCTGTGCCTCAGTTACTGTGTATTTGGTGACCCTGGGAATAATTTCACCTACGCATCTCTGTAAAGGGTTTTTACTTGTATTAGTGAAAGGCAAAAACAAGCATATCACAGTACAACTGCTTCAGAAATGGACTAGTCTAGAGGAAATGCACCCTTGGTCTTGGCAACAGATTGGTAATTAGTCTCTGATTTTAGTCTGCAGATACTATTTGTGTTTATGCACGATGAGCACTGCAAAATACAGATATGAAGTGTCATTTCCATTGAGAAAGTGTAAATATGTCCTAGAGACATAGTGCACTGAATATAAATACTCCATGTATGAGAAGTGCTGTATTGCTTGTTTTTTTATGTGTGGAGCTGATCCAACTAGTATAGGAAAATGTACTTAATAACTATGGGAATTGAACTGGAAGTGAACATCTGCCAAACATGGTCTAGAAAATTTTTTTAAATGTTTGTGACTTTGTAAGTATGAAGGCTAAAACTCATGTGTTTTTTTTGTTGAGGGATTTTTTTCCCATCTTTCTTGCAAAATTCAAATGTTTTTTCATGCCTCTCCCTCTTGTCACACACTGTCACACAAGATTCCAGTATTTCATCTTTCCCTTTTTGCTTTGCAATCCCTCCCTTCATCCCTCTCTCCCAATATGTGCTTTTCAAATCTTGGATCTGAGAAAGGGGCAGGCTTAGTCACTCCTTGTGTAGGAAACTCCTACTGAGGAGCTGTTTTCATGGTGCACCCTGTTGTCAAAACTAAACAAAGGGTGTGAAACTTTGTCTAGGAAGGGAAGTCTCTACTTGATACTGTTCTCACAAGGTGGGGGCACCCATATCCTATTTTACAGCTAGCCCTGGCCACTTAGTAAGGGTTCAGTTTGTGCAGGTTCAGTGTGACATATTGGCAGTATGATTTATGTAAGTGGTATCTTCTAACTCTGGGAGAGCTTGAACCATCAGTGAGTTTTGCAAGGCACAGATTATTATGGAAGCAGAACTTGATTTTTTTTTTAATGAGCACTAAGCTAAATGTGGAAAGCTGACAACTGCAGCTGGACCAGGATGTTCCTAATGCAAACTTCTCTTATCAAAGAGAAGTTAGATGTGTCTAATCAACCTCAAGAGGGAAAAACGACCCAGTTGTCATCAAACTGCCCACATGGTGGCACACTTATTCCATGGACAAAAAGCATAGTAAAACCCAACCTGCCCTCCTAACCCCTGCAGTATAATGGCTACAATCTTTAATGTTTGTAATAAAAAAAAAAGCTTCCAGTCTTTAAAGGGCTGACCTCTTCATGTGTAGGTGCACCTCTGCAGTGTTCTCCACTTTAAAGATTGTTGGTTTCTTAAGAGCCTTTTTTCCTTTTCTTTGTGACCTTGATTAAGCAAAGTGATTTTATTTTTGTGTCTGAACTTTTACATTTTTCTAATTGCTACGTGTGGGGTTTTTTTCTTCTCTGCCAGAAACACCGTGGTGCTCCCCCATTAAGGTGAAACATGGTTATGCAAACTGCAGGACACCTCAAGGGGAGTATTACAAGAACGTGTTGGGTACAAGATGTGATATTCGCTGTCAGAAAGGCTACGAGCTGCACGGCCCTCACCAGCTGATTTGTCAGCCAAGCAAACGCTGGTCTGGGAAGGTGCTGTGCAAACGTAAGTGGTTGCAAAATCTGTGTATGTGTGACTTGTGCTTCAGGTTCAGACAATAAATTCTTACTTGCCATTGAAACTGATCTTTGAATTGATTTTATTTTTTATTTTAAAGGTTGGCAGCATGCTTGGCTATGTAGATTAGTTTGTTGTTGAGGATCTCACAGGGATACATGACATGATAAGCATCTCAGTGGTAGAAACGCTCTTTGCAGATAGGGAATATTTTATCAACGTGAGATTTTGATTTGTGGGAGTAGTTTTGTTACAAAGCCATAAAACTCTTTTAAAATACTGCCCATCTTAGACTTTCTAAGTTGACACAATTGTATCAGGTGTCTAAATGGGCTCTTAGAGTAAAACATTCTCTGAGAAGAGAGGGATAGGTACTTGTCATCCCTTTTCTCATATAAATGTTGTATCAGGCCACTAAAGCTTATGTAGAGTTAAATTTGAAATGCAGCTAATGAGAACAGTGTGGAAAAACCTCACGTGGTACAAGACTTTCTTCCACTTGTTGTTTGCCAGCCGTGTCTTTATTTCTGTGTTATACCCCCCGTGTGCATTACAGTAAAGGGAGAGCAGCAGGTTTGCAGAAGTCTTTGTTTCCTTTCCCAGAAAAGCGTTGCCCCACGCTGTCCATGCCGACCAACGGGGGGTTCAAGTGTTTGGATGGTGCCTACTTTGGCTCGAGGTGTGAGTACTACTGCTCCCCGGGGTACCAGCTGAAGGGCGACCGCATCGTCAGCTGCACGGACAGCAAGGCCTGGAGCGGCCGGCCGGCGGCCTGCGTCGGTGAGTGGGGCCTTGCCTGCTTCCTGGGGTGCCTGCAGTGCCCCAGGCCTGCACACACACGTTCCAAAAGGCCTTTTCTGTCCTGCTCGTGGGGAGAAAAAGCAACTGTCCCTCCTAAGGAAGCAGAGAACAGTTTTCCAGGGGTGCAAGGTTCTGTCACTCAGTACTTTCAGCCATTAACATTCTAACAGAGATGAGTCTGGTATAAATGGCCAGCACTTTACAATGCTTGTAATAGCCTTTGGTGATCCCTGAGTGACTCCTTGGTAGCCTGGGATTACTGTGCTGCTCTTCCAGCATGTATTTTGTGCTGGAGTCTGTCATGCTCTCTTCTGCCGAGTGATTAAAAACAGGTTTGAAAGTAAACCTGTTGTCTGAAATTTTTTCTTCCTTAAGATCATGGTCTTCAAATATATCCAGAGAATGTGGATGGATTGTAGTTATCAGCATGGTTGCAGTGAGCTAATTTAAATTTCAGCCTAGTTCACTCTAGTTATGCCAGCAATCTTGAGTACATAGTCAGTGGTCTCCTGGGAACCTCGGCTGGAAGAAGTATTTCTATATACATAAATCAGAAAAGAGATAAACAAAATCTGAGATGTAACTTTCCTGACTACTAATGAAATTTCAGCACATAGTGAAGTTGCAGCCTGCTACCCCTGTTTCTGGGAAGCCTCTGATAAAAGCTTCAGCAGCCACCCACAAGGAAAGTATTTTTTGGCCATCTGAAATGGCTACCAGTAATTTAAAGCATGTGGGTGGTAGAGTGTTTGTGCTTAGTGTCTTGTGTGTATGATAATTTGGTTTTCCTCAGAATGCCTGTGGCTCAGTCTAGGTTGGCAAATGGCTTTGGAGCCTCTCCACTGTGGCCTGATGTTCATAAAATATTTTTCAGGTTTCCTGTTATTTGGTGTTGTACAAATGTAGAAATGAGCTGGTTAGGTCTAGACTGTTTGTGGTGTCTCTTGTTTTTGTTTGCAAAATCAAGCTTTGTCCTTCTCAGTGGTGTGGGCAGAGGAAGTAAATGATTTGTACCTTTTAAGTTTGGAAATCATAAAATATTGTCCTCTGTATTTCTTGGCACTTTCAGAAGCTCATCTGTTTGCAGAGATGGTGTGCTTATTACAAAGGATGCTGTCTTGCAGAGGAAATAAGAAAGTACTGTAAGCAGCAAAGAAAAGAGGCTAAGTTAGCACTAACACTTGTTTTATTCCAAAAATGCAGAGTAGTTGTTGCATAGGGTTTCAAGTCCCAGTTGTTGCCTAGGATTACACATCCCAAGTGACCCAGGAAAAGTAATACTAAGGTTTAAATTGTGGTAATACTACATAGTTTGGAGAAAGTCCCTTCAAATCTTGGGTGCACACAGTTCCTGTAACAATAGTGAGATCTGCTGCTAGCAGACTGTTGAATAAGGTTATATTTTGACCTCTTGATGGCAGGATAGAGATTTTTTTGTGACCAGACATCACAGACATAATTGTGGCCAGACATAATTCTAACAGTATAATGACATCTGCCATTGAATGCTTGTTCCTTAGTGTAATTCAGAAGTTACAGAACTGCAGCCCACAGGGTGGCCAGGAGAGGACTGGCTGAGCAGCTCACTTTCAGCTGAGGTGAAATTGAGGGGAGCAGTGAAGTACAAAGGGAAAAGGGCTGCTTAATTTCTAAACTTTGATATAAAAACGATTAGTTCCACTGTGCACAGTGGGGATGCTACTTTGATCAGAGGCATGGACTGGTAAGCTTCATGCCATGGACTTGTCCTGGGAATTCCACAGCTTTTGGCATTGAGTATGGCTAAAATTACTTCAGACCTGAAAAAGTGCTCTTGAAAAACAAGGGCCTTTTCTCTACCCTTTTATACTGCAGTTGCACTGTGTAGCATTTTTGCACTGAATTATGTGGGCTTCACAGTGCAGCAGTGAAGATCCATGTAGGAAAGGCATAAGGCCTTTCAATGGTCAAACATGTATTCATTAAGGGGGAAGAAAAAGATATATTTTTTTAATTAGATATGTTCTAGCAATGATCCACAGAAGTCCTTATAGTTAGTGAGTATTCAGTCCTAATGAAGCAGACTGTCTCCTGCCCCTACTCTGTAAGAGGAAGGATATCCCTCATGTTGCTGAAATGATTTTGATTAAAAGAAAAATCAATGTACAGCTGGTTTTGGTTATCAGTTAGCTAAAAATGCCAATACCCACTTGAATAATATTTCCATTATATATTTAATGCAGTGGAACATGTATTGAAATAGATACTTCCCTCTAGAAGATTGAAGAATATCACTGTCTTTTCTTTTGGAAAGATTGCCTTTTCCTGCTGATTGTGTAACAGAGGTTGTGGTAAATGGCTGTCACCAAGCTAAGTCATCCTTTTGTCACATCCTGAGGCTATATTGATAGGATGCTTGTCCTAGTAGTGCTTGCTACTGATGTGAGACATTATTACAAGAGCTACTAGGGAAAAAATCAAATGCAGCATTGGCTCTCACAAAATGGTAATTGTGCCAGCAGTCTTCTGTTGTTTCTCATTTCACCATTACTGCAGGAAAAATAACCAGCATGTTAAGGCAAAGTTACCATGCAGAGACAGATTGATGTTCAGTGTGCTTTAAAAATGCTCTTAATCACATTAACTACTGCACAGATGGACAAATAAAAGAAATCAGATAAACAGAACATCCAGGCTCCTTGGGTGTGATCTTGGACATCCCTCCTTGGAGTTCAAAGCCATCCATTTGTCGACATTACTTTTTAACTGAACTGTGTACAGAAATTTACAGTACCTAGTTTTAGTTGGGTTTTTGCATTGCAAAGGGCTGATCATTGTCAGCTCTTCTTACAAAAAGGTGAGGAGTAGAGCCTTCCTGTGCCTTGACTGGGATGAGTCCAGGGCTGAGGAGGCCAGCTGGAGGTGGTCCTGGGTTACCCTGACAGCAGGGAAGGAGCTGTGAAGGAAATGCACGGCTCTAGCAGATGCTCCAGTGCCCTTTTCTGTGCCATTGGTTTGAACAGATACTGAGCCTCCGAGGATCCAGTGCCCGAGCGTGAAGGAGAAAACGGCGGAGCCCAACAAGCTGACAGCCAGGGTGTTCTGGGACACGCCCGAGGGGCGGGACACTGCTGACGGCATCCTGACCGAGTAGGTGAAAGTCTGCATGTCTGCATCTTCTCCCTCTTGCTCTTTGGCAGCAGTTCAGCAGGCCAGCTCCCTTTCACCTTCATTCACCCAAGATGCTTTTTTACAGCTGTCGCCTATTACTGCTCTATAAAGAACTGTGGGTTTAACTGGCAAAGCTGGCACTTGGGAGGTGAGTTGTTCAGGAACTGGTTACCCAGTTGTGGTTGTTTAGAGCTGTGGTGGTTTAGAGCAGCAGCATTTTTATTACACCTGTGAAGTTTTGCAGAGCTTTTTCGTGGGTTTCATAACAAGTGTCCTTACACCAGGTTACCTTTTGTACCTAATGGAAACAGAGTAGTGCATTGGAGGTAACAGAAGAGGTAAGCTTGACTGTCTTGAAGAAAACAAGGTGTGCCATAAAATAATATCTGCAATCATCTTTAGGTTTCTTCTTAAGGTAGTGCTGATCGCTGATGTCCCAGGATTCTGCAGTTACCTTCAAAGTAACATTTCTTGTTTGTAACCTTAATGCATTTAAACTTTGGATTTACACATAACACTTGAAAATTTCTTTGTCAGTTTCTATGGTTTCCAGTCCCATTTTCCAGAAGAACAGGGTGTACTTCTGGTGATACTACTGTCTCTGATTTTCCCCATTTTTATAATTCAGGATTTAGGTCAATGTGTCTCAATTATTGTAATGGTGGGAGCATGGAAAATGTGTGTCTTTCAGTAAGCAAGGTACATCATTACATTAGTGGACTGGTTAAGCTTAACAGCTCTAAGTTTTTAAGCTTGAAGATGTTTACAGTTTAATGTAAATACAAAAACCTAATGCAAGACGATGATATTGCCCTTTTATTGCTGTAATTTAATAATTTCATAAAGAAGAATTCATTACATAATTAAAAACTTAATTGCCATTAAAGTCTGATGTAACAATTTGGTTAAATGCATCAAAAACTACACCTGATAAAGTAAAAACTTGGAAAATGTCAGAATGAAGAACTTCCTAGGTCTTTTTGATGAAGGAATGTCTGATAGGCAAAAAAATGGGGAATAAGTGATGTAGACTTTGTCATACAAATAACTGTTGTCAGCTCAAAAGAGCCAAACTCTTGATTCAGTGGAAGCTTTTCCATAAATCACATCTCTGTTTTTATAAAATATTGCTAAACTGTGCTGTTTTATAGAGTATGTCATGCTTTTCTTAAATGCACAGTCCTTCAATTTTGGGGCTACAAAAGCTTTTCCATTACATGGAAACTTCTTTGGTTGCTTGCTTTGTGCTTCAATACTGAGTTTGTGTTTTATACATCTGAATTCTCCCACCTTGTTTGCAGGACAGGGGCAAATTCCAGGTGAAAATGCTGCTGTGGATCACCACAGCCTTCTGCTGTGACAGTGAATCTCACTTTCTGTTCCATTTCTGTACATATTAACAGTCACAAATGACAAACAGAAGAGCAGTTTAGAGGAACCAGATGGGAATACATCCCCACTGTAAGAGGCTGGAAGTTTTCTTTTTTAATGTTGACTTTTTCTTGTATAAGGAGAAGGAAGGTTGGGTTCCTCTGGGCACGATGGGCTTGGCTCCACTATGGAATGTTTTATAGGAGGGGAGCAGACCCTGCCCACTCTAACCCCTTTGTCTCAGCAGGGTGGGCTGTAGGTAGCAAATTTAAATACTTTGGTTGCTGCTGCCAAGCTTCTTCTTTTGCTTACTCTCAAGTCTTCTGTCCTGCAGGCAGCCAGACAATTCTAGCATGCCACAAACATCCTCTTCAGGCTTTTACAGCACTGTGAGTAAATAAATACTGGTGAATTTATGAATGTCTGTCCTGTTTTATCTCTTGGTTTAGTGTTATTTTGAAAGGCCTGCCACCAGGGTCACATTTTCCAGAAGGTGACCACAAAATCCAATATACTGTGTACGACAGAGCTGAAAACAAAGGCACTTGCAAATTTCTTGTTAAAGTCAGAGGTAAGGATGATGCTTTACCCTGTAAATACAGACATTTTGCACCTGGCTTAGGAGGCAGTTGAAAAATGTCCTCATTTCTGTGTTTATCTGTCTATATAAACTCCTGTGATGATGCTGAAAGGGAGAACAGAGACTTACTGAAGACCCTGGGGGCCAGGTCTGCAGCATTCCTGCACATGCAGGAGGAGCTGCTTTGGTCAGCCCTGCCTCCAGCTCCACTCCCCTTCCCTCCTGCCAGCTTCTCTGTGATACAAAGCCTGTGAGCTGCTGAAAGGAAGAGGTGAAGGCATTTTTTTCAGCTGAGGCTCACATCTCTCAAGCAGGGCTGCCCTTTCACAGGCCCTGATGTTAACCTCTTTTATTTACAGAGATGACCTGTAGTTTTCAGCTTCAGCCCTCAGTGCCCCATGACCTTTTGTCACATGCATACACCTGCACATCTGTTCCATTTTATGTAAGAGAGAGGAGAGGAGGGGAGTTCAGGTTGGTTGTTGGGAGTTTTAAAGTGCATGACTAATAACACAGAAAGCAAACAGAAAAATGTCTTTGGTACTGGTATTCCACTGACCTGTGCTACCTTAGTAACAAATGGTGATTCATGCTGTGTCTTATTTTGGTTTTTTTTTTTCCTCTTGCTCAAAGTCAGGCGCTGTGTGAAGTTAAATGCCCCAGATAATGGCTACATCAAGTGCTCAGGTGATGGAAATAACTATGGTGCCACCTGTGAGTTCTCCTGCATTGGTGGCTATGAGCTGCAGGGAAGCCCAGCTCGAGTCTGCCAGTACAATTTGGGGTGGTCAGGAGTGGAGCCAACCTGTGCACGTAAGTGAGTATTTCACCACTCTGCCAGGGGGAATCCAGCACGATGGTTCTTAGGGCAGGCAGAATTTGGGAAGGGAGTGTGTGGTAGAGTACAGCTGCAGTGTCCCAGAGGTAGGAAACATAACATCATCTTTGTTTCCCCTGCCAGTTTTCACTTATGGCAGAAGCCTTTGCCACCTTTGACTGCTCTTTGCTGAAGTTTGTTTTAGCTCAAAGCTTTCTACAAAATGTTTCATTCTGGAGTCATTCCATTATGCAGGCTAGAACAGTCTGCAGTAAAATTGTTGGCTTCAGTGAGGCCAGCATTTCCATGTCTTCTTTATTCTTGTTCCTGTGTTTCTGCTGTCTAACTCTGCCTCTAGAAATAGATCTGTTTTCAGTATGCTCCATAACTTTCGTTTCAATTTTATTCCAGCCATGAATATTAATGTGAATGTGAGGACTGCAGCTGCACTCCTGGATCAATTTTATGAGAAGCGGAGACTGCTAATTATTTCAACTCCTACTGCAGCTAACTTCTTCTACAGGATGCAGCTGGGGATGCTGCAGGTAAAATACATTAAAGGGGGATGTGCAAATATTTTTTTTTTCTTTAAAGAAAGACACACGAGGACAAGCTCCACTGTTTTATATAAATCCACAGACTTCAGCTGTTATATTGTAGCCACTGGGAGATCTTGCCCAAGCAGTCATGCTTCCAGATTAATCCTTTTCACAGGGGTTTGAGTTGAATTATTCCCCCAGTCTCTAACTCATCTCCATTCTGGCCAGACGCTGAATCCCAGGCAGTTCTGGCCCTTCCATCCACCCCGTATTAATTTAACTCATGCTCAATAATAATTCCCTATCTCAGCTGCTATAGAAGTTTAAAAAACAATCCAAACCCAACCCTCCTGCTCTTAAGCAGCTCATGCAGACAAGGCTTACAGAGTTTGCAACTGCAGTGCAAGGAAGTGTGAATAGCTTCTGAAATAAAAAGTGCACCAGCAAAAAAAGGACCAGAGACACAACACAGAAGTCATCCAGAGTGCTGGAGATAACACTGGGATGTTTTGTTCCAAAAAACCCAAAACACCTGGTAATTTTCCTTATGTGCTCTAAGTGTGATGCCCTTGTTGGCTTTTTTACTAGACTTAGGGATAGATCTCCAGAATGTGTCTATGTTCTCAAGGAAAGGAAGGAAAGGAACCAGTCCTGTATCTTTACAGCTACAAGTGATTCTGTTTTGTTATTTGTCCTCACAAGTTATAACAAAATGCAGTATAAATAATTATGGAGATATGAATGTTATGATGTTTATAACTGCTGACTTAAATTACAGTTGTATTTAAGAAAAGAAAACAAAGCAGCTGCTTTTCCCAATTAGATGAACTTGGCAGGAAAATTCAATATATTGATCAAACTGAATTTAAGGGCTATAGAACATTTTCCACTTCTTGACAGTGGGCAAATGAGTTGGCATGGAAGAAAACTTTGTACAGTCAACTTCTGTTTCATATAATTTGCTTTGATTGCCAACTTAGGTTATTGGTACAATGCTTAATATCTTGACATCTTTTCATATAAATACAGAGACTAGCTGATATTTCTCCTAGGTGGTCGCTGTGTGTTGGTTTTCTTGGAGTATCTGAGAATCTGTTGCTTAACCTCCTCTGGAGACCCAAAGCTCCTGTTCTTTGCTGTGAGAATTTGAGTGTTTGCAAAATATGCTCTCAAATCAGTTGAAAACATTTAACTAACTTAAGAAGAGGGGACTCTGTGAGCACTTGCTGCACACTCCAAACACCCCCCTGTTCTGTCAGGGGTAACCAACACCCCTCTTCCTCCTCTTGACCCTCGCAGCCGGCGCAGTGTGGGCTAGACCTGCGGCACGTCACCGTGGTGGAGCTGGTTGGTGTTTTCCCAGCACAGATAGGAAGAATTGGAGTGAAGCTGCTGCCCCCATCACTTGCCCTGCAGCTCAGGTAAAGGAAGCTCTCACTGCTTTGTGTTTGTGTTTTATCCTACAAGTTGCATTGCTTTTGATCCCTGCGTCTTACTCTGCAAATGCACATATCCTACTCTAATGTACACAGCTACACACTGGAAAGTAGAAAGGTGAGCACACTTCAGGATTAATCTGCTTTCTGTGTGATAGCTAGAGCAAATCAAAATGCAATAACAAATTTATTTAGTTATATATTTAGTATTACTATGTTTATATTTTTGGGTGCTGCCACTGAAAATACTTCAGAGTCTGTCTGCATTTGTATTGGAATTACTCCTTTGCAAGGACAGCCCCAAATGGCAGAGACAGCCCATCCTCTGCACCAGGGTGGTTGTGGCCAGGCCTAAAGGGGAGGCAGTGAAAGGGGAAAATCTTTGAAGTCCCACATGAAGGAATGAGATGGGCAATATTTCAAAGAGGAAATTATCTCAGCCTCCCCAGCCTGACTGCAGCATCAGCAGTTTTACTGAGGTGCCTAAACTGTTTTGACTTGGGTTTAGACTGGCAGAGGATTGGTTTTCACTTGAAAGGGAGACTTCAAGTGCCAGCATTTCCTAGGGACTGGAAGAGAAAAAAAAGCCAAAAGTGAAGGCCTCATTGGCAGGAACCACTTGAGTTGTTTAGAAAAAAGTCAAGGAGTATTTTAGGCAACATAATCTGTGATGTGCCTGAGGAAAAAGAGTAAGTTTTAAATAGAGAAAATAAAATTGACACAGCAATTATTAAAAAAACTCCCCTGTTCTCAATAAAAGAAAAAGAAGAGCACAAAAACACTCCTTTTTAAAATAAAGATACTTTTACTAATGTTGAAATGGCTTTCTTGTGGCTCTGTAGAAAATAATAAGCTCTCATAACACCTCATTCCCTGATCCCCTGCAACTTTTAATGAAGCTACATTTCAGAAATTGGTATAATATGACCTGCCCTGCACTCAGTGAAAGTTAGTTTTCCATTGATTTTTTCTTTGTTGTTGCTTAGTGTGTGAATTAGAGCTTTCCAGGTGTTGTCCAGAATTGACATTTCAGTAAGCTAATGAGCACAGGTATCCCAGTTAAAACTTTGGAAAGCACAGAAGTTTAGCATTTATATTTTTAGGAGCATTTTTTCTTAGGTGATATATGGCACAAGTTGAATGTAGTTTTCTATCACTATTGTTTAGCTTTAATCTTTTAATTTAATGGCCAAACTCCCCAGTTGCAACAAAACTATGCCTAGAGCACTCCGACTTGTTATGAGGCTGAGGAAGGCCAATTTTGGTGCTTCACACCTTTCCAAAATCCCTCAGACTCTTCTTCATGGCAGCTTTCTCTCATTCTCTCATATCTGCCTGAATTTATTTACCCCACACTAATGATGTTGACTGATTGCATATCTAAGGATCCTCCAGTACTTCTTCAAGCAAAAAATGAAAAGAGCACCACAGATAAACTTCTGTTACTTATGTAGCTTTTGCTACTCGAGGAGCTTAAATGACCACTTCCACCACTTTGGAAGGACTCCTCCATGATCAGCAGTGGCTTTTGTTCCTCTAAAATTAGAGTCACAGATGATTGTTATTATTAGGAAGCCGTGAAGGCAGACTCCACTAATTTTTTCCTGCTTTTCTTACTGTGATTTTTATACCAAGGAAAGCCAAGAAATGGAAGCCAAGAAAGGGAATAGTGTTACTTGTAACTCCATCTTCATCACAAGGGTTTTCTTTAGGTCATGGTTGTGCTACTCTTTTTGTCTAACCTTGTTTCACTCCTGTGACAGCAGTGGGTAGTGGCAGAGAACAGAGCTGGGTGCAGTCACCTTGACTCCCCTACTGCAGAGGCAGAGCCTGCAGGCATCTGCTCTTTCTCTGGCTCCTTGTTAATGCTGAAGCCAACTGGACTCTGTGGAGCCCCTGTGACCATCCCCACCTCCCTCTGCTCAGACTCAAGAGGCTGGTTCTGCCCTCTTAACAAACCAGTTCCTTACTTTACAGGCTGCTGCTGAGGATCCCCCATTACAATTTCAACATCGTGGTGATGGACAAGCACGGCATGGACAAGGAGCGCTACCCTTTCCCAGCAACACCAGCTGAGCTCTTTGCCCTCATTGACAAATTCCCCTTGAGAAAAGATGAGATGAAACTGCAGGCAGAAATTGGTCAGTCATGTCCCTAATTGAGCATTTCAGGGTCTGCAGTTGTCAGTGAATTTTTTTCTAATCCACATAATTCTCCCCTTGGTGCTACACAAAGCATGGCTTTTTTAATCACTGATGTGATTTTTTTGTGTGTATTGGTAAATCTCTCCAGCCATGTAGCTGCTCTGCATAGAAGGGTGCACGATGCTCTTTTGTACTTTCAGTCATCTTTAGATCATAGAATGGCCTGAGTTGGAAGTGGCTTTAAATATCAAGTTCCAACCCTGCTGCTGTGAGCAGGGACATCTTGCACTGGATCAGGCGGCTCAGAGCCCCATCCAGCCTAGCCATGAACACTGCCAGGGATGGGGCATCCACAGCTTCTCTGGGCAACCTGTGCCAGTACCTCACCACCCTCACCGTGAAGAATTTTTCCCTAATATCTAATCTGAACCTGTTCTCTTACAAGGTGAAGCCATTCCCCCTTGTCTGTCATTCCAGGCTTCTGTTAAGAATCCCTCTCCATCTTTCCTGGAGATGTTCAGGGACTGGAAGGCCACAATTAGGTCACCCCTAAGCCTTCTCTTTTCCAGGCTGAACAATCCCCATTCTCTCAGCCTTTCCTCAGAGGAGAGCTGCTCTGTCCCTCTGGTCACCTCGGTGGCCTTCTCTGGATTTGGCTCTGACAGGTTGATGTCCCTCCTCCTGCTGGGGACCCCACAGCTGGATGAATGTGGATGTAGGAATTACTACCTAAGGGAATTTCTTGTACAGAGAGTGAAGAATTGAGGCACGTTTCTGGGAGTTTATTTTCGATTTTTCATTCAGTGTAAAATTGGGGTTTCTTTCTTACTGTTTATAATTCTTTTTATTAATAAAATATTGTTTTGCAAACACATAGTTGTCTAAAATTCTTCTTGGGGATTAAAGTTGGTCGATTGATAAAGTTGGTTCAAAATACCTTTCTGCAAACCATTATAAAAGACATTAGCCTCACATTGAAAGTGTACAAGGAACCCACTGGTACCTTTTAGTTCCACTAAAAAAATGTCAGTCACAGACAAAAAGCATAAGCCAAAGGCAACCAAACATTGATTTTCAGCAGCAGCAAGGAGAAAATTGGTGATAGCAGGAGTGTGGAAGTCATTGCCACAGGGAAAGTGATGAAGGAGAGTGATCAGTGTAGAGGATGGGCAGTAATTACTAAGGCCCATGTACTGCAATTCTTAGTAGGAACATATGCTCTTACCTGCTGCACTTCTGCTCCTGGCTTTTAATGTCCACCAGTCTTGGAGTAGCAGACTTTTTTCTCCTCCTCTTCACCTTGGACACAGATCAGGCTGTTGATTTGATGGCAGGGAAACATTACTCCAGGGAAATGTCATCAAGGATTTGTCACTTCCAGAGCTGTGAAAATACTTGTTTGCAAGTCATCACTTTGAAATTAACAAAAAAAGTTCCCTGTTTAATAAAAGAGTATCAGGAGGCAACCAAAACAGGAAAAAAATATCATTTGTTTTATTGCAGCCCACAGTCTTGACAATCCACTGCAAAGAATACACATCATGCATGAAGAGTACAAGTATCAGAGGAGTGAAAACTGTGAGTTACACTTTGGATGCCTGTTCACAGGGTATGATACATAATTTGAGTGTCTGAAATAGCACTCCAGCATCTGTGCTGTTCATTCTTGCCCCTCAAGAGTGGTCTTTTTTCAGCCAAATGCTTGTTTGACTTTGACCATAAGGTAGAGTTTTAAATTTTACAGTGGTGTCAGCAGAAGAACACTTTTACCAGCATCTTTAAAGCAATCCTTACCAGAATTTGGTCTCTCACATCCTCTGAAATGACAAGAAAAAAGATAGAGAACTCTTAAAAAGATTGGTCCTGCAAGTGAATTAGTGAGGGAGAGGATGAGAAGAGAGGTAAGTCAGGTTTGACACCAGCTAGCAATAGTTAATTTGTGGGCTGAAGTGTGACAACACGAAGGAGGAGCTGTGTGGGGGTATGCCATGTCTTCTGAACAGGATGATCTGCTTCCCAGTGCTAGGAGAGTGTTGCTGAACACCCCAGAGCAGCGCTGGGGCCAAAGGCCAAGAAGATCAGGACACCCTGAACTCCGCAGGTGGTGGTGCCAAGTTTGCCAGGGTGAGCAACTGAGGGGCAAGGAAGCCCTGTGCATTCCAAGTGTTGCTTTTGGGAATAAGGGGCAAGGACAGGATTGGTGACAAAAATCCCAGAAATACAATTTCTCTTCCAGACCTGACCAAACAAACCATGAAGCAAATGCTGAACCCACTTTAAAGGAGCAAGGAGGGTAGGAGCCTGTGGGGTGGTGGACACAGCTGTGCCCCAAGCTGCCTTCCCTCTGCTGCCTAACAGCAGTCAGTGGTGAAGGAAGCCAGGGCTGGGCACACCAAGGATGTGGACCTGTGGAAGGAGAGCAGAGAAGAGCCCCAGAGGAGGTTCAAGGGCTGGAGCACCTCTCCTGTGGAGACAGGCTGAGAGCTCCAGGGCTGTTCAGCCTGGGAAAGAGAAGGCTCCAGGGAGACCTCAGAGCAGCCTGAGGGGGCTACAAGAGAGCAGGAGATGGGATTTCAGAAGGGCATGCAGTGATAGAAAAGGCCTTAAGCTGAAGGAAGACTGGTTTAGATTAGATGTTAGGAAGAAATCCTGAGGGTGATGGGGGCCAGGAATCTGGAGGTGTTCAGGGCCAGGTTGGATGGGCTCTCTGGAGCATGTCTAGTGGAAGATTCCCTGCCCCAACAGGGAGACTGGAACAAGATGATCTCTGAGGTCCCTTCCAACCCAAACCATCCTGTGATTCTGTGCCTGTGGAACAGAGGTAGCCCAAGGACACATCCATATACAGACTTCTGTGGCCCCAGCTCTCTGGCTCAGGTTCTTCAGCATGCACATGCTTAGAGTATGAATCACAAGTGGGCAGGTTTAGGAACTTTTTCCCCTCACTTTCCTCACTGAAAAAGAGAGCAACTGATTTCCAGTGATATAAAATCTATTACAGAAATGAAAATCTCGAATGGGTCTGATTTTTCTCCTGTATTGATGCAATTTCAATCTGCTTCTGCTCCATTTTGATTTAGGTACAGAGCCAGTGCATCCAGTCATCTTTCACAACAGGATGAACAGGAGCAGGGCTTTACAATTGCTACAATCAGGGAAGTGATTGCAATCACTAGGCTGTTACAGGAAATTGAATTAAGTGGAGGAGAGTGCATGAGTGATTGGATTACTAGTTATATTCTGCACAGAATGTCTATTAAAATCCTGTGATTAAGAAAAGCTGTTCTTGATTAGTAATACAAGATTTCTGGCTTTCTCTGTTGTATGTTTTTGTGGAGAACAGTGAAAAAATACCATGTGCCATCTCTGTTTTGGAGTCAAATCAGCCTGCATGTATGGTATGCTGGGATTTGGTAGACTGGCCTTTTGGGAGTGTTTGAACAAAGGATTTAGTATTTCTGGCTCTAGCCCAGCATTTATATATGCAAATATATTCCTGTAACTCATTCTATACACTTCTGGTCCCAGAAAAATAACACTGCCTGAGCAAGGTACAGCATCTACACCAGTGCACTTTTTTATTGAAGGTTTCACAGAAAATTCTCCTCCCTCGAAGTTACACTGG
>VYXF01000614.1:184143-215282 GCA_013397295.1 Polioptila caerulea | reverse complement strand
TCAGAAGGGCATGCAGTGATAGAAAAGGCCTTAAGCTGAAGGAAGACTGGTTTAGATTAGATGTTAGGAAGAAATCCTGAGGGTGATGGGGGCCAGGAATCTGGAGGTGTTCAGGGCCAGGTTGGATGGGCTCTCTGGAGCATGTCTAGTGGAAGATTCCCTGCCCCAACAGGGAGACTGGAACAAGATGATCTCTGAGGTCCCTTCCAACCCAAACCATCCTGTGATTCTGTGCCTGTGGAACAGAGGTAGCCCAAGGACACATCCATATACAGACTTCTGTGGCCCCAGCTCTCTGGCTCAGGTTCTTCAGCATGCACATGCTTAGAGTATGAATCACAAGTGGGCAGGTTTAGGAACTTTTTCCCCTCACTTTCCTCACTGAAAAAGAGAGCAACTGATTTCCAGTGATATAAAATCTATTACAGAAATGAAAATCTCGAATGGGTCTGATTTTTTTCCTGTATTGATGCAATTTCAATCTGCTTCTGCTCCATTTTGATTTAGGTACAGAGCCAGTGCATCCAGTCATCTTTCACAACAGGATGAACAGGAGCAGGGCTTTACAATTGCTACAATCAGGGAAGTGATTGCAATCACTAGGCTGTTACAGGAAATTGAATTAAGTGGAGGAGAGTGCATGAGTGATTGGATTACTAGTTATATTCTGCACAGAATGTCTATTAAAATCCTGTGATTAAGAAAAGCTGTTCTTGATTAGTAATACAAGATTTCTGGCTTTCTCTGTTGTATGTTTTTGTGGAGAACAGTGAAAAAATACCATGTGCCATCTCTGTTTTGGAGTCAAATCAGCCTGCATGTATGGTATGCTGGGATTTGGTAGACTGGCCTTTTGGGAGTGTTTGAACAAAGGATTTAGTATTTCTGGCTCTAGCCCAGCATTTATATATGCAAATATATTCCTGTAACTCATTCTATACACTTCTGGTCCCAGAAAAATAACACTGCCTGAGCAAGGTACAGCATCTACACCAGTGCACTTTTTTATTGAAGGTTTCACAGAAAATTCTCCTCCCTCGAAGTTACACTGGTTGCAGTCTCTCGTACTACCAACACAGCTCTTCTTGCCATAACTATAAACCTACCCCTGCTGTCAAAATGCAAATCTGATTGAAAACATGAATATTAGACCTGCTGTAAGTCTTATCCTTTCCATCCCACCTCCAGGCTGTTCATTGCAGGAGATGTGGCACATCAAAGTGTGTGGATACAGTCATGGGCTGGAGGTTCCTACTTCAATCTGGAGGTTCTGAGTATGAACCAGAAGACTTGAATTATTTCAGGTGAAAAAAGAATCATTGTTCCTGACGTGCAGCATCTTTTGCAAACAAAACTATTGAGATAAATTGTGGGAGGCAGCAATTTCTCAGCAAAAAACAATTCTGTAAACGGCCTGATTTTCCCCAGATTCTCCCCAATAATTCACCTAATTAGATGAGAACAACCCCTGCTGTCACACACCTCCTCTATAGCTGCAGAAGAGAGACAAAATTTGAAGTTGCACATCCCTATTCTTGAAGTTCAAAGCCCTCTGGGACAGAAAGTGTTGTGTTGTAATGAAAACACCAGTGATCCTTTACAGCTCTGCACTAAACCACCACAACATGGGACTTCATTACAGCTCAGTACTTACATAAGAGCATGAGTCAGACTGCATCACATAATTAATGAAAATGCAGAGGGTAAAGAGTAACCTGGAGTATATTTAAATACTCTTACAATCACAACCCACTTTTTAAATTGAGGTGGGGGAATAATAGAGCTCAGGCTGTGCAGTCTCAGTGCTTGATGGCATCCCCACAGTCTCTGTTCCTGCTGTAGCTCTGCAGGAAGCAAAGAGGGAGCGAGTGCTTCACACCATCAGGAGGTGGCACAGCTCCTCTTGGCCATGTAGCTGAGGCCCATTTCTCTCCCCATTTGTGTCTGGAGGATATTTTTATGGTAGCTTGGTGAAAGGAAGAGTCAAAAAGCACCTGCAGATGCTGGAAGGCAGAGAGCAGCAAGGCTGCCTGGGCTAGAGGAGCCAGTGAGGACATGGGCAGCTGAGGAGAGCATGTGCATTTGTCTCTGGCCTCTTTCAAGCAGTGACCATGCTCTGTGAAACACAGAGGGAACAAATGGGAATGCCAGTGTTCTTGCAGAATGTACTAGTGCATCTCTAGTTACCAACATGTTTGCCACCCACAGAGCCAGAAAGTAACCAAACCTGAATTTCAATGATTAGGATGGCCCATACTTCAAATTTACAATGAGAATCAAAGAGAAGGGGAGGAGGAACTACAGTTGCACAGGAGTGACAGAGGTGTCTTTCCAGACCCTCAAGGAAGTCCTTGAGTACAGTCCTGAGCAAAGGTACTGAGAGCAGAGAAATGGCAGGAGGCTCTTCCCCTCCCTGCAGCTGCCTGCCAGTTTTGGGGTTTCTGACCTGCCCATAAAGGCCAGAACCAGCACAGGGACAAGCTGGACAAGAGTGGTGTGAGGGCAAAAGACCCTGTGCCCAAACCACACCAAGAGACCACTGAGCCCTGCTGGACTGGTCTGCCCTTAAGCTGGGCACAGGAACTGAGCCAGGCTTTCACTCTGCTCCAGAGTGAGCAGAGGCAGCACGAGCCCTGAGCCCAGGAGCAGGGTCTGCCTCCTTTCTCAGGAAGGCACTGCAAGACACAAAAGCCCAGGGCACTGGAGAAGATGTAAGAGAGCCCTCAGCTCTGAGGTAAGTTAAAGTGAACACAGCTGCTGAAAGTGTAAATTGAGGGGTCGAATGCTTGTTGACTTTTCTTATAATAATAATAAAGGAAATCAGGACCAGAATTTACAGAAAATACACAATTTGAACATACCTGGATTTTCAGGTGGGCAGGACCTTGAACTAGGGAAGAGGCAGGAGATTCAGAGATGGAGGGGAGGACCTGGTAAACAGGCAGAGTTAATATATGTGTAAAATAATTTTATAGCAAGGAGGAAGAGAATGTTGTATTTCTCTTTTCCTTAGAATTGCATATTTAAAAGAAATCAGATTTAATGCTTATGAAATAAAAAATAGCTCAATTTCTACACTTTAAGTGCTTTTAAGATGAAAAAAGGAGAGACAGACACCATCAATGGAGTCCCACCTCCAAAGACATGCCAGGCCCATTGCATTAGTCATAACATACAAGGGATGTCTTTACCTCATTGAGATAATATGGAATATTCCTGGGAGACATAGTTTCCTGTAATTCATTTTAGGAGAGACAAAGACACAGCAACATTTCAGTATTTTAATTTAAAAGACATAACAGAAATCTTGACAACAGCTGCAAGTGTCTTACCAGCCATCTTTGTCCACAAAACCATGTACAATTCACAGTACAAAAATGTTCTCAGCAGAAAACATTGCTTTGTCTCAATTTGGGCAGAGCTTAACATAGTGCAGTGCCAGTTACTGCTACTACTGTTCATGTCCACCAGAATAATTCAACAAATTGCTAACGACAGATTTTAAGCAGAACAAAGGCAGCACGAGGGAAATGTGACATTTTCTAATTGCTGCTACAAGTGTCTATGCTTGGCTTTAGACAAACCTCAACAATTAGAACTATTCTCAAAAATATACAGAGAGCTGTCAGGAGCAGTAGCACACAGCCATGTAAATGTTATTGCCACAAAGTAGAATTGTTGAAATAAATAATCTAAATAAAAGGTCAAGATGCAGCCAGGGTGAGTTTCAGAAGCAACCTGAAAAGTCACCTAAAAAGCAAGCTGAAATTCACTTTCCGGTGTCAATATACACAGTATAATTAACACTGTATTATTATTATCACTCATTAAACAGCATTTGCAAACATGAAATCATCAGGGAGGAAATCCATGGGCACAGTGGTAAGGTTCTGTTAGTGTGCTTCTCAGCATCTCCTGCTGAGCTATGGTAAAGGGCATCACTGCAAATAAAAGCCTGCATCCTGTTCTGAATTCACTATCATTTCTCTAGGGTTCTCAAATGTTAATATTTCTGGGGGTAAAAAATATAAAAACTTATTAGTTTAAAAAAAAAAGTTTATAAAGTGCATGGGTCAGCTCTCAGAGGGTACTTGTTTCTGTCATGATGACAAAGTGCTGAAAATCAATACTATGTGTTAAAAAAGGAAAATTTTAGTCTTAACCTCATACAGAAAAAAATAGGTGGGGCTCTCCCATCACTTCTGCATGCTGCCTCCCCCCAGACACTGGGGATGAGTGTCAGGGCTGCTGAACCAAAGGGAGGGGTGAGGGGAAAAGAGATCCTTGCAAAGATTCATGTACAACTCTTTTTACCTTGTGAGAGCCCACAGGGCTCTGATCTCTTCTCCAAAGGTGTAAGAGACCCAAGCAGCTTTTCTCTTCATTGATGCTACAGAGCAAACTGCAAACTTTACATTCCTGAAGCTGGGCAATGTGCAGAGCCATCAAGAAGTCAAAATGATGCCAGACTAAAACACAACCCTGCTGTTACTTCTCCTTATCAGTTAGGACCAGTGGATGCTCAAAGGCTGTTATAGTTGAGTTAATATTTTGCAGAATACAACTTAGAATAATTGCATTTAGCAGGGCTTAACCAGTCAGGAAAAGAAAAATAAAAAATATTAAAATATAAAAATGCTTAATTCATGATGCCTCAGCATAATCTGCAAGAGACACAGAAGAAAAAGCTTCCAGTGTAATGTACCATGATCAAAACATGCTTTCTCTCTTAAACCATTACAGCTGGAATAGAAGGATGAAAATAGGCATCTGAAAGGCATCCAAGGAGGGCAGTGCACTTGGATTAGCACAGGACGATGGCAACAGCAGCCCTCAGTCTTTGCAGCTTTCATTTCAAACGTAACATAGTGAAGGTAGAGGAGATAGGAAGGACATTTCAAGCCTATTTTATCCTGGTTTTGGTATCTCAACATGCAAGCAGGTTTAGAAGCCTCAAGTCCCCATACAGCTGACAGAGAAAACTTCCAGAGAGCAGGGCTGGATACCAAAATCTGTTAGCAGGGCTTGCAAAGCCCTCAGCATCAGCTCCTTTTGATAGTTAATGGCACTGTCATTATTGTGTTTATTGCCTCAACCTGACCTTTTACAGCAAAAGTTGCACTTTTATTCGTCTTCAATGGGTTGAACCCTCAATATTTAATCACAAACCTTGCTAGATAAATATGTTGCAGAGTGAAATGTGTTTTTAAACACATTTTCTACACCCACCGTAGAGCAAATTTCCTCTCCACTGATGCAGCTTCAGTTGTCCAGGTCTGTGTAGAAAAAGGCTTCAGAAACATCAGCTCTGATGTATCTGTTTACTCAGGGCAGGAGTATATGAATCAATGTTAAAATTGTGGCTATTTCCTCCTAAAAACTAGCTTTGAATAAAGCATTCATGCACCTTCAATACCATAAACACAGATAGAAAAGGAAGAGTTTCATCTAATTCCTGGGTTTCTGTCTCTTTTGTTCAGCCTGGTAACACACAGTACATGATGATGCACAATCATGGGCAATTAATTCAAATATCCAGGAAATGAGAAATCACATCTGCAGTTAATCATCTTGTGCTTTTTCCAAACCATAAACCATCTTCACAGAAGAGGACAAAGAGATGAGAGACATAATTAAATGTGACATTTCCCATAAATCAGATGATTCCTCCAAATGAGCTGATAACATCAGAGAACAGCAAAACTTTCCAAATTGCTCCAGTGTTTATCTGATGCTCATTTTCTCTCCAAGGCTCTGGTGAGTGTGACACCTTTTTTGTTGCCTCCATGCTGCAGAACCGTCCCTGCTAACCCAGGAGGTCGTTTCACTGTCCTACCCCAAATCTCACCAGTGGCAACCACCACCACTTTGGCCAGAATTCCTTCCAGGGTGAAACTGTTCCTTCCACAGGCTGAACTGCAGCCTGTTCATAGCCCAGCCTGTAATTTCAGGTGTGGGCTCAGAGTGACATCTTGGCCCTTTGGAAGGAAAAGACAGAGCTTAAAGCCTGTGTGTGTGCTGGGTGACACTTCCCAGATGAGACCATTCATCACAAACCCTGCCTTAGGACCAAAATGGGCAGAAGTTAAAGCAGTAAAATAATTTTTTTGTTTGTTTGTTTCAAAGCAAGATGTAGTTTAGCTAAAATGTTCATGCTTAGGAGCTTGGGAAGTGCCATTCAAAAATTTGGCAAATGCTTGCCCTCCATGCAAAAGTAATTTCAATTTTAAATTATTTTAAGTTTTTTCAGTTGGGCGTATAAAAAATGCCCATTCCAAGGTCCAGCTTGGAGAAGTTTTTTTTATTATTATTTTTGCCATTTTCACCATCAAAATTAATCAAAGCAAACCATTCAAGAGACCCATGTTCCTCTACAACTCGAGCTGGTATTTTACCTCAAAGAGAATTTTTCTTTAGATTCAACAAATGTATCTCTTTGAAACAACTTCTAGTGAAAGAAAAAAAAAAGAAAAAAACCCAACCAAGTTTATGCCTACTTATGAATATAATATTATTATTCCCAAAATAAATTCATGTTTGTATTTATAAACAACCAAGACAACTCAAAACAATTCTGTTAAAGAGAGAGGTAGTTGAGGTGTCAGGTGTTAGGTTTGGTTTCACTTTGGAAGATACTGATAAAAAAATAATCTAATACCTAAAGACAGACTATTGTGATAAGAAAAAGGTCATAAAATGTTGTGTGCTTAATATTTGTGCTCTAATTTATCAGCTCACAGCATCTGTGGCACAGAATTGTAGAATGACATAATCATTTAGGTTGGAAAAATTGGAAGTCCGCTAAAACCAAACTAGACTTCCCTCACTGCCCAATTTGAGCTGAATTTCAGAAGAAAATGAGGAAAAGACAAAGAAGGAAAATGAAGAAAAAATGAAGAAGAAGAATGAAGTCAGTTTTCTTGAGTAACCACTGATGTTTAGTTCCCAATCTGAGATTCTGTAGGGGAATTTTCATTTTCAAAGATGACTCAGTAATTTCTGAGAATGGTGAGTCTCCAACTGTGCAACCAGTACCTCCAGAGACTTTTAGAAGTCATATCAGAATTTTGAAATAACTTATGCATAATGAAACAAATAATTTTATTAAAACTACTGTTTTCAACACAAATAAATACTTTAAAAAATCCAATAATATTACGATTTCAGAAGACTGGTTGTAAACTTCCCTGCAGTTTACAGCCACTCCAACAAAAACCAGCATAAAATATCTTAAAAAAAAAAGAATTAATGTTATGTTTTAAGGTTTTAAATTCAGCTCTTAATACATGTACTTAATTGTACACCAGGACAACTACAGACATCAAAATCTCCACTGTAGTTGCTTGGCTGTTAGTTCCTATTCTGTTGTTCAATCTAGATTTCTTGCAGTAAACTTTGGAGTAAAAATCAAAATGTAGGAATAGCTATAGATTGATTTACCAGTGCAAATAGAAAGCTGTGCTCTATTTGTGGAAAATTCAGAAGAAATCTGTTGACTCAGTTTCCTGATCTTCCTTGGTCTTATATCTTGAGGAATCACAAAATTACTGTGGAACAATTGTCACGGTTAATAAGAGTAATGACTGTATTGGCCAAGACCCACTCATCACTAAATCCACTGGGGGATGTTCACAAGGAAAAATGTCCTGCGTGGATTATAAATAATGGGAGCCCAGCCCATTCAGAGAGAATTTTACAGTTATGCAAATAATTTTGGTGTGTGCTTTAATCCCATCCTGTTCTACACAATCTGTTGAATCAAGTTTTAGCTAACTCTGTCCAAATTTGACATGTGTCTCATCTCAGCGACACACCAGATGGGGGCTGGCATTTGGACATATTCCCTCTGTTCAATGGCATCAGAAGGTCTTGGCTAGAGCTGTCAACTGAATGAAAAACACAGTAGCATCACGTGGTTCTGGAAACAGTTTGAGGATTTGTTGTGATTTATTTTCACAAGAGGCTCTTTGATTATGTTGAACCAAGTCTGCCTTTTATGCAGGTGCATTGAAATGCCTGGAGGTGCCAGGACACCAGCAGAGCCCACCAGCTCACTGCTGCCTGTTTCTGGGGTGCAACACGCTGCTTTGGCCCTGCTTGGCTGGGTTTGGTCCCGAGCCTGCCCCACTGCACAGCCCAACAGGCAAACACAATAGAGAAACACTGTTTGTTGTCCTTCATAGTGTTATGGCTTCTTACAAACACCAAAGCACAGACTCACTCTGAACCTGCCTGTGCTGTGCCACTGCTGCCTTCTGGGCCATCTCTGAGCCAGGGAGAGTCACAAACCTGGCATTACTCACTAAATGACCAGTGAGAGAATTTGCTCACTCTGAGCAGTCCTCAGGCAGAAAGTTCATCAGCTGCACACCAGCCACCAGAAGGGACAGAGGAAGCCAGTCTGATCTCTGTACAAGGTTCAGTTCTCACTGGCTTCAGGAGAAACAATTCACACAAGAAGCCTGGGTAAAAAACGTGTATGAAAGTGCAGAATGCATTCAAATCTCACTCAGAGTCTTAATATCCAAGGCAAAGGGTACAACCCTTCTCATGTTCAAATGGGCAAAGTGATGAGAGCCTGGGCACCACTGGAGCCAGGAGTACCTGTGGCACCCCCCAGGAGTTCAAGTCTTTCAGAGTCTGCGTTTTCCCATGCTGGATCTCAGCATTAACACCCCTTCCACTGCAGCTCCCGGACTGTCAATCATCTTCTGCCAGAGGTGCTGCTCTTCCCCTTGAGAGTCCATCCAGTCAACCTCCTTGCCATTGCTTACACCTGACAATTGTAAAAACATGAGGGAATTTACTGTTTTAGGAAGCAGTTGGATACCACCACTGCTCTTTTACTACAGCAGTGTACAAGAGAAAGGACAAGCACTTCACACTTCCACCTGTCCAGGGAGTTGTACTGGAAACAGGCAGCTCCTGGAGAGCGCCAGTTTGTCATTGAACTCCTTCAGGCACGTGGGCAGAGGGTCAGAAACCTCCCCACACTGCACCACAAACAACTTTTTCCTGACACAGAAGGAATGGATTCACACCTCTTCCAGCTCACACAATCATCAGCAGAAAGGCTGCTGCTGGGCAGAAGTAGTTGACTCCTTCTCACTGGGATGCTAAGGAATGCTTCCCAAGGTAGTCACAGCTCTTTTAGACTGAAGAAATACAAATGGGCACATAATTTTTGTGTCTCATTCAGTGGAGGAAAGAACTAAATCATCTACAGGTTATCTACACGCTGCCTTTTCTCCATTTTCAAATTCCACAACGTCCCATATATTTTTGTAATACTCAGCAACATTTCTGTCCTTCATAAACATGAATCACATGGGGTAAGGAAAGAGGAGAGCAGAATAAGAAAAGCAACATGAGTCAGATGGAACCTTACCATTTCCTGTGCTCAAACGGACACCTCCCAAAAAAATATTACTGGAAAGCGACTCCTTGTCCCACACAGTCAGTTCCAGGCAGACATTCCTTATGTCCCTTGAATTCAAGCCACTGAAGGCAAAGGTGTGATTCCACTGGGGGTTCACACTCTTTTTGACTATGGGAGTTTTGTGTTTTGTAGCTTTGCTATCATCTGGGAGCAGGTATCTGGGAGATAAAGAAAAGGAAAATGAATATGGAAATGGATTTTCACATGGTATTCACAATATATGACAATCATGTAGAGGCTCAAATGGGATCAGACCCCCATCTCCCCACTGGTGTTAAGCATCTACCTCAAATGCTTATTTTGCATTTGTGCTCCATTTGTTCTCATACCTACAGTGTCAGTTACCGCAAGCAGAAATTGGAATTAGGTCTCCTTGCCCCAAGTCTCAACCACAAACTTTTTGTTCAGTGAGGCTAAATAGAGACAGAGTCATAAAAGCATTGCCTAGAAGGGACCTCTCTGAAGTCATCTTGTCCAGTGTCCCTCTCAAAGCACAAGAAGAGATTGTCCAGAAAGACATGAAAATTACTTTTTTTACTTGAAATGTATGTGCTGAGTGATAGTTTTAAGCACAGCAGAAGATCAAGATAAATTCTAAGCTCCACCAGGGAATTAAAGACAGGATGTTTCCTGTGGACCCCATTTAGTAACAACACTCAATCCATTACTATGAATTGGAACATATCTAGAAATCAGCAAGTCTGAAAACTAGCATTCAGAGCAAAAACTGGCAAAGAAAAATGTTTTAAGATATCTATTACTTCCTAAATGTAGCATTTATAATGCATAACCTACATTTATGAGAAAGCCATTGTAATGAGACATGCAGGATTATGTTAATTTTTTTCAAACACAAGCATTCTGTGTAGTTTGGATTTTGAGTGTCCAACACAAAATTCTGCATTTCTAAGAAAACCACACATATATTGTCATACTATGTAAATTTTTTGTGTACCCACATGCTTATAGGCATGTGACACAAATCTTAAATTAGATATCCAGTGCAGTCAAAAAAAGGAGAGGAAGGAACCCCACAAACCCTTTCACAAAAGTATCAGATGTGCCTCCTGATTTCACTGCTGTTAAATTCTTTGCTTCTTTGATGAGGACTTCTAATATGCCTCCAGATGGCACATGAGAATCTCCTTTTTTTCCTTTTTTGAAGCCTCTCTTTCCTAAGCATAGAACAAAGTTGCAAAATTACAATCAGAAATTATATATACACCGTAAGACTTATTTGAAAATGTAAATTGTCTTGGCTAGAGTTTTAAACGTAATTTATTGCAATGGGATTTAAGCATTTCTTATTAAGGCAGGGGCAGAAAATCACTCCATATTTGATAAAGAACTTGGCCAAGGACTAACTAGCTAGTCCTTGCAGGACACAATATTGTGCTCTAGCTGAAGTCCTGTCCCAATATAAGTATTTGAGGATTGCTATGCTGAACACAAAAAACCACATGCCCAGTAAACGCTGCCCTCTTTGCAGAATCCACTTCCAGTGCTGATTTTAAAGCAGCCCTGGACCACAAAAGAAGCTATAAAACCTCTGTCCCAAAGCCTAAAACCCAGAAATAAAGAATAAAGCCAGCTGTATCCTGTGTGTGGGGATGCACTGCTCCCTGACCTGCAGCTGCTCCCAGACAGCAGCACCAGGACATGAGCACTTGCAGCTGCTGCAGGTTCTAAGAAACTCTTATCAGCAGAGATTGTACACACTGATCCAGGCTGAAAGCACCAGGGAAGGAAAATCAGGATTGTTAAAATGTACTAATTTTAGAAAATGCAGATTTTATCTGGACTGAGCTGATAACAATGAGCTCTTAAGAGAGCAAACCTTGAGTAAAGCTTAGTACTAGTAGAGTAAGGTATTCCCTAGTAGAGGGAATATCAGCTGTCATAAAAAAGAAGAAAGGAAAAGAAAGAAATCTATAAAATGCAAATGCTAGCAAGCAATACTGTCACTAAGACAGTAATATACCTGCATCTGGTATATCCATGTGCACTCAGGTGCTACGCAGTGATTGCCCTCACTTCGAAGGATTGCTGGTCCTCAAGCTAATACAATGCAAAGAGATAGTAACTCTTTTCCCTTGTTCATTGCTGATGGAAGTAATGGCTCACCCCAAAGAGCTCAAACAAGATTTTACAGGACTAAATTGCAGCAGTAATAGAGAAAGACTGAGCAGAGGAAAAGCAGCACAAAAAAAGGATGAAAATGAGGAGGCAGATTAAGGTGAATTAGGCATGAAGAACTAAGTGAAGTCTATTACTTGATCAGCTAAACACTGTATATAACTAGCTGAAAAAGTAACTCTCAGAATACAATGCAGACAATTTATTTCTCTGTGGCTGCCCTCAATCATGTTACCTAATGTCTGGATTATTTTTTAAAATTAAGTCAGAGCCATACATCAGCCACTGACTGCATATTCCTCTTCCTTTCTCTCTTCTAAGTTCAGTAAGAGAAAAGGATGAAGCAAGAGAAACATACACATGGTTCAGAATTTCCACACATAACTACTGACGGGGGGTTGGATATGGCCTTGAGCAACCTGCTCTAGTGGAAGGTGTCTCTGCTCATGGCAGGGGGCTTGGGACTACATGGTCTTTCAGGTCCATTCCAAGCCCTTAACACTCTGTGATTCTATGAATTACCATATAAAAGTATTATTTCAATCTTCACCAGTACCATTACTTCACCCTAAGTGAGGTTTTTTAATACACCATCATCACCTGATTTTTAAAATCATCATTAATGTTTGTTTTACCTTGAAACTGTCCCAGAGGAAGCATTAGGTTTTTGTCTGGGGGAATATAACGTAAAACCACTGTCAGTTCTCCTTTGTATTGTAGCCCAAAATCTGTCACAACCTCCACCTGAAGAGAAAACAAACAAACCAACCAGAAATCCAGCCAAGGTTGATCATTCACCTTCTTTTTTTGCCTTTAATTCTGTTGAAATATATCGATACATCCATTTAGTGTTTTAAACACTTCTTAAACCCGTCAAGATGTATCAGCCTTTTTTCGGATAATTAGATATTCCAAGTTGGAGGCAATCCCATTTTAGAAAACTTTCTGAGCTGGGGAATGCAAGCTCTCAGAAAAATAAACCCATGTGGCATTAGACACTGTTCAGTGAACACACAGAAGAGAGAGTTATCTGGCATGAGCAAGTGAAAGAACCAACAGCAAAAAGGCCCCTCAAACTTATTTCTGAGTATATAAACTGTAATGGATTTAAGCTGATAGTCAGTCCCTATTTCCACCAGTCAGGATTTAAAATGTAATTAGTTTCATGTATTTTAGAGAAGTCACTCTTTGAATAGATGTGTAGGGAATAAAGGTGAGGGAGAACAGAGTGCAGCTTAGAAAATCTTCTTAAAAACTGTTATTCCCAGTGTGCTTTTCCTTTTCTACATAGCTACTATTTCTGCATCTCTTTTTTATAAATGTTTAAATCTTACCCAGAAGAATGCAATCGATGCTTTTCAGCCCATCCTTGTTAAAATAATATTAGGCCTTCACTGGCAGGGTCCTGAACTTCCATTCACATTGCAAGAAGTTGGAAACTACATTTTAAAAGCATTGGATGCAATCCAGAGGGATCTAACTTAGCTGATGGAGGTGGGACTACTCAGATGCTCTCAGCAGCCTGGTCCAGTGAGAGCTGTCCCTGCCCACGGCAGGAGATGGGAAGGGGATGATTTTTAAGGCCCCTTCAAACCCAAACATTCTGTGATTCTGTGATGTGATTTCTGTACATGCTTCAGTGCTCAGGTTTGGGTACAGGCAAATCTTCCTAATTTCTTTAGAGGTACAAAGGGCATGGATAAAGGGAGAGGATCCTCCAGCACTGCTGGAGGCACACCAAGGCCCCACAGAAGCCTTTCAAGAACTGTTTATAGAGGAATGTCTGCCCTGTGAATGTATTTCTATGAAATGTATTCAGCTTGTTTCCTGACAGCCCACAAAGGCCAAAATTCTATTGCCAAGAGAAAACAAGCCAAGAAAACCCCACCAGGAATTCCTAAGGTGCATGCAGAGAGTCAGCATTGCCTTCACCTCACATTCTCCAGGCTGTGGCACTCACCACGTTCACTGGGGCTAAGTCTGCTCCCAAGGATGCCACAGAGAACAAAGCAATTTTAGTCACAGCAACAGGGCCCTTTTGAGACTTAGAAGCATTTTTAGAGCAACACAGGCACTTCTGCACTAAGAAAAACAGTCCTGTCTCACACCAGTGACCAACACCAGCTGCTACAACAGAGAACTAAAGAAAACCTGTAGTAAAGGGCTGCAGAATGATTTGCACATCTACATTTTGCCAGTCAGGCAGCTCCCTTACAGCCTAAACTAAGCAAGTTTAGGATCAAGTCTCCCATAAAGGCATCAAAGGTTATTTTTTATTTAGTTCTACTAGCAGACAAGCAATGAAATCCTAATAAAAGAAAGAATTTGTCAGCCTCTCCCCCCAAACCCACATATAACATGACTCTATACTCTGTCTCTTCTTTAGCCACAGAATTATTTTCTCTACTTGAACACACTCCTCTGGAAAGCAGATCTCTCTACGCTCATAGAAAAAACACATCTTCAAGTCTCCAACCTTTTCACTAAAGCAGCTAAATGATTCATGATAAAACAGAGCACTGTAATAAATCCTAGAAAAATGTTTGACTCCCATTCCTTCATTCCTGTCTCTATCAAGCAGTCCATATAGAAGAACAGTGTGTATTTTGCATGGATATTAACCAGTGCCTCATTTTTGTTAATTCAAAAAAACAATAATTGTTTTGGGGTTTTTTTAGTATCATCCTTGCTGATCAAAAACTTCAGCATTTTTCAAGTTTAAAAATATTATTGGCAACAACTTAGGAGGCAGACAAGACAAATTCTGTGTTTGCTTTCTTTGACAGTAAAAGAAGTAATTTAAAAATCCTTTTAATGGGTTTGGAAGTCAGATACCACCTTCCAGCTGGACTGGCTGAAGTGCTTAGTGCCTCATTACTTATTTCCTGAGCAGGAGAGCTTCATGACTTTCTTGGTTATTGTCCCCTTAGGATTAAAAGAAATTACCTAGAAATGAATTACAGAGCAAACAGATCCTTCTCCCACCTGATAGAAAGGCAGAAATTAAACACACTTTCCTGAAACCCAAAAGATAATATGATTTCCTTAAATGTAATGAACAGAGAAAAACCAAATCATCTAGTCAATCTTGACCATATTAGCTGCACACCTTATATTTCTTTGCAATTAGAAAAATACACTTCCTTAAACGTCAGTCTAAAGCCCTGGAATTCCTGGGGATTGTGGCTGCTGCAGGAGCAAGCAAGACAGAAGCCTTTAATCCTCTAGTTTACAGCAGGTCTTTGAATCTCTTCCAAAAATAAACACCTTTGCCAGAGCAGGGGAGCCCTGGGCACAGAAGTCACCCCATCCTTCCCCAAGTGCAGGGCGTGCTCTGTCTCACAGACCAATTCATTTCCTGGCTGAGAAGCTTTATCTTGTGCCTTTCTAGTTAAGGTGAATGAGAGATTAAGAAGTAATTTTGTCTCATCTGAAAGGTGTAAAGCGCTTTGAACTGGAAAAAATGAAGCTTTTCTTTAATAACCTCGTAAGGGTTGGGTAGGGGGAATGGTAGGAAAGTCCTTTGGTTTATGTGCTATTTTTAAAAATTAATGTGTTTACTAGGTAATTTTTCTATTGAGTTTATTACAGGATGAACTTATGGATTATTTAAAAGCTTTTTTTTTGTTATTGTTTTAAAGTAGCAAATCATACTTGAAATTCTCATGAAGACTTTAAAACCAATGAGCTTTTACTGAATTATGAACAAGCTATTTTTTAATCATCCTATTAGACACTTACGAAGTCCTGCTTTATAAACAAGTTCCAAAGGAAAAAGTAACTCTTGCTAAATTTGCTTCACAGCACTTTCACTAGTCCTGGAAACCCTTACCTTGGGCTGGAGCACAAACCACTCATCGCCCTGATTTTCAAAGTTCCAGGAATCAAATGGAATTTCCACTTCCCCAAGGAAGCTGTTGTGTCCAAATCTGTCATAATGCCAGACAGAAAGCTGTAGGGTCCTGGTTTCCAGCTGTGAGTGACTGATGACATACTACCAACAGAAAAAGAGAAAAAGAAACTCTCAGAATAACCAGAAATAATATTTTCCACTGAGCTTTTTATGGCTCTAGCTCAGTTTCACCAAGCCCACAGCAGTTAACAAATGGAGCATGAAAGAGAGATTTGTTTTCCTTGCAAGCAAGATGGATCTAGCCAGAAAGCTCATAATGTTAATGTGACATCTTTCTCTGTTGTATACATCCAGTGATAGATTATATTAGCATCACTACTGTGGGGGTTTTTTTTGGGGGGGGGTATTATTTACTGTGCATTTATGACTATGAAGTAAATTATGATGCTAAAAAAAATGATCCTGTTAATTCCCTACAAGTTTATGTAAAAGAAGAAGATCAACATCTAGGTTGATAAAAATAAGAAATCCCACTGTTTCTTTCATCCCTAAAAAGAGTCTTGCTGAACACTGTTTTCCAGAAAGCATCCTCTCATTTCCAATTTTTTCTTTGTAGCTTACAAAAAATTGCTCTGAAAACATGGACAGCAGCATCTGCAAGGCATGCATGGAGTCTATCAGAAACCATTGTTGGGTTTGAAAGCTAAAAAACCTCATCTCTAACTATTAATATATCAAAACTATTAAAAAACTCACATCATAGTCTATCAAATACACAGAAAATTATAAACATCAGGAATTCTGGATATTCACACTCTATTTTTAGCAAAAAGCCCATTAGTTCCCTGCCATTCTTCCTTCTAGTGTTAGCTGAAGATACCCAGATGTCTTTTTGCATCAGGAACAATATCTGGGTGTGGACACATACCCTCCAAAAGCTGAAACAGTCAGGACAGTTGGCTGTTTATGTACAGATATATCTTCAGTGCCTAACCCTAAATGCTGACTATTCCACTGTGAGAAACCTGATATTCTGCAACAGTGGAGTAAAAGTCAAAGATGGAAGTTACAAAACAGATTTAATTATTTTTCTTGTCTTTTTTTTTATTTTTTATTTTTCAAACCAGATTTTCAATTGGGATGAACAACTCTTCCTTTTCTACACACGTTTCAAGTAGCCCCCTTTTGTTACAATCTGTATTTTGGAGAAACTTCTATGTCCTATCTTCACCCAGCAATTATGTTTAGTGCTACATTACTTGATAAATAAAGTCTAATACTTTTTTTTTTTTTCAGTTCAGGCAAGCCTTAACTTTGCTCTATACCATTTAAAAGTGAGGCTATAAAAAGGTTCTCCCTTGGCAAGCAGCACAGCCAGACTGAGTGTGTGCGCCTGCAAAATGGTTTTGTAACCAGGCTAAGCCAAGTAAACTGACCAGGGAACATCTATTTGCCTCTATTATAGGAAACTTATTTAAAATGTAACTGAAATTAAAAAAAAGAAAAAAAAATCAGGAGAAACTAAAAAGAGCTGCTGGTTTCGTGGTAGCCTGCTGGGTAACTCCTTTCAATTGGTAGGAAAGGGAATAATCAGGAACATTGAGGTCAAGATGAGGTGAATAAGCAGCTTGTGAGGAGCTCAGAAGAGTTCAGCCTCTCTAGCTGGAGTGGGTAAAGGGCAAGGAAGGAGAGAGCTATGGGCACTGTGTCCTCAAGAGCATCAAGTACTTTGCAACAGGAAATGAACTTCACCACGGGTTTTTAAGAAGACAAATAGTGAAGCAGTTGCTGATATTTTCTTATCAAAGTTAGTTTTGCTTTAGAAATAAGTTAAAGCTTCCAGAAGAATTCAAATCTTACTGCAAAATGTTATTTTCTCTTCAAAATCAGTTAGATGGGAAGTTTTAATCTAGCTTTATTTCAGCATCAGGCATGTAAAATCTTTAAGATGCTTTTAACAACTCTAAGCTCAGCTAGATGAGAACACCAGCAGTTTTGAAACAGACCTTTGGAAACTAATAGAATTTTTAACTCTTAAGGGGAGAACCAAACAAAATCTTAACCTTCCTTAATTCTGAAAGGCAGAAATTGCAGCTCAAAGGTTTGCTACGTGCTTTTCCTTAAACACCTTCCCTTTTGAGGCATCTCTTCCAAATTCTAATCCCTGTACTGGAACACATAGAGAAAATACCTGTGAGCACAAGTGAAACATTCACCAGAGCCTGAGAGGGAGACTGTTCTCACCTTCAGTGTCTCATTGAATTCTGGGTTGGTGCTGTTAGTTTTAATTTTGGTCTTGCGCTTGCTTTGGCGGGACTTATCAGGCAGCAGGTAGGCTTTGACATATCTGCAGAGCAAGGAGCAAAATACTAGCAAGGGATTCAAAATGACCAGTTTGAGCAAAGACTTGACATTGCTACTTCAGTAACATATGAGGAAATTAATTTTTGCAGTCTAAAGAGTGTAAACACGTAACAGAGAATATGCAAAACAGAGGGGTATGGCCTTTACCTACAAACACAGTGGTGCTAGTCAGATAAGATCAGAGTAAAAAAAGGCAGAGCTAAATGAATTTAGTTATCCTCAGAAATGCAACCAGCTTTCCTAACAATTTCCCTTTTGCTGTGTATGATTACCAACTGGTCACACAGACAAAACATACTCTAAAAATACAAGATATTTCAAAATTTCCTTATTTATATACAATAGATTAATTGTGATTTGAGACAATAATTGTCACTTTCTGATGAGACAGTTTACATGTTATACTGAAAACTACAGTGAGAAACTCAGAAAACATGTTACTTACAAATGTGTCTATGAGCACATGAAAACAAAGTTATTTCCATTAATCCTTGCCTCCAGAACATTGCTCCTCTCATATACTTCAGTTTCAATAATAGAAGTAAAAGAAATTCAATTCTGCCTGCCTATTCCTTCAGATTTTTTTCCCATTTAGTATTAAACAGCTTGGTAATGTAAGTAATCTGATGGTTTCCCCAGAACAGGCACATATTGCCCTAAGAAACACACAGGAAATTCCCTCCCCACAGGGACCCCAAACCCAGCCATCACCAAAATGCTGCTCATAGCAGCTGGATCCTGTGAGCTCCCAGGCTTGAATCCCAGCCCCTGGTTACAGTCAGGGTGGGATGTGGTGGGAGACACCCCTGGCAGAGCCCAAGGAAATTCTGCTCTGTGCTTACGGGTCTGTCCTGTGCTTCCTCTCATCTGCAATGGCCAAGTTCCTGCAGCTCCTCACCAGGATGTTGAGGGCACCAGTTTTGTAGATGTAGTTGATATTGAGGAGGATTTCACCGCTGACCTTCACGTTGCCATAGTCACCAGTTTCACTATACACACTCATCATGCTGTTAATGCTTGTCTGGAGGGGAGCAGAAAAAGGGCTCAGAGGCTGAAACACATTACTCTTCTCCAAAAGATGCTCTTTTTTTTTTTTTTTTTTTAATAAAGCTACAGCCTTGAAATATTGTCACATGTTTTAGGACTTGCCATGGAAACAGATATATCATAGAATAGAATTGCCATGATTTGATGTAAAGGGAGTAAGAACTGTAGTTAATAGTAGTTTAAATGTCTAGACAGATGTTTTTCCATGCAAGGCTCAAATCTATTTATAAACATGATTGAATCTAAATTACCACCTTTTAATTAAAGTATGAACTGAAGATCAGACAGGCTACATAAATTGTAAGCTCATGTAAGTTCCAAGCAGAAAAAAAAATTTAAAAATCCTTTCTCTCTCCTCAGCTGGTCACCTCATTTTTACTGAGTCTCATAAGACAACTGCTGACAGAGCCCTTAGGAAAACTTACAAGGATGCTTCCCATAATGGAGATAGTATAAAACCATATTTATTTAAAGTGGCACCTGTCTCTCATTAACAATTCTAAAAGGAGAAAAATTCGACTCCCACTCCATTTCTGCAAATTTTGTACAGTCAAAAACTTTTATCAGTAGTACCACAATTTTTTCCACTACAGCATAATCTGTCATCCCTCAATCCCTCTTCCTTCACACTCATAAAATGCAGAGTACTGCTGTGAGGATTCCCTCTTTCAAAAGTTTACAATTAGGTAAGAACTGAATATTTTTTAAAGAAATCTGGAGAAATGTGCACACTGCCAGAACCAAAAGCATTTGAGAAATCTGGTGCACATTTTCTTTTCAGTCATTGAATGAGACTGCTCCAAAACATATATAACCATCTAAATCCTGACATGTAGGAAGCTTGCAAGACACACAGGTACAGTCTTCAACAAAAAGGGAGAAAGGAGAGAGAAACCTTAAAAGTAAGCTAGAGCAGAGGATTCAGGAGAACTCACAGTATCACCATCTGCTTCAGGAACATTTAAATATGTCCATTTTCTGTCAGAGACTTCTGGGGAGTTCTTTAAAGAAGGCAGTGTAAGAGATCAAGAGAAAAGAGCATTAGACTGCTGCAATAAGGAAGAATAAATGCAGTGAGAAATCTTTATCTATATAGAAAGGAAAACAAGTTTGTATTGCAAAGTCATAGTGAGAATGAAAGAAAGAAAAAGGTATCACCAAAACAGAGAAATGCTGTGTTTTCCATACACTTAAATATTGAAGGATGTACGGTTCAAATTAATTACATAGAAATGAGGTAACCTCTGTATCAAAAGAAACAAGTTATATTTTGGAAGAGTAGCTCAGCAGGTTTGGATTCATATTGGATTACATTTGGATTTGTTCTCATTTACATGTCCATGTGCATGTCAATCCTCCCTGAAGCCAGTCAAAAGCCAAGCATTCCTCTATTTGCAGCATCAGTGCCTCTGCAAGAAAGGGCAGTTTCTCTGTAGTGTTCATTATAACAGATTACAATTGCACTCAAACATTGAAACATGTCACTCTCTGGGAAAAAAAATACAGTAATTCATTATTGGGGAACACATTTTCCCTCCTCTGCTTGCCAGAGCAGGATCTCTCCAACTGGTTTGAGCTGTTTTTAATGTCTTGATCCATCTCCTCCCTTGCCAGCTGCAGGGAAGAGCCCAGTCCTGGGAAAGGGCCACAGAGAAAGAATTGGTTTGTGACAAAACCCAGCTCTCCAAGCACCCTACCCAAGGACCCTGCAGCACAGAAGGCTCAAGGGATAAACAGTTCTGTGTCAATGTGGTAAACAACAACAGACAGGAAAAAGTGTTTTTTATATAAGTGATTATTACCCATAAATTTAATTCCATATCCCATGTAGGGAAAACAAACAGCAAAAAAAGGTGCTTTTGATGTATTTTTGCTGGCTGGCTTTTTCCTTAATTAAGGAAAAAAAAGGAAAGAAAGAGAAATTTTTGTCCTTTTAATCCTTTTTATAATTGTCCAAAATTCCATTAACTGGACTGGTTAAACTTACTGGAGAATTATCAACACATACCAACCAATGTGATTTATTTCCTCCAACTTCTAATATGCCTTGAGCTAAATTCCAGCCTTTACCATTTATATATTTCCACCTCTAAAATATATGAAAATATCCTTTCACACTGTCAAGGAACTTAACCAGCCCAGTATGTGCTAAAAATGCCTAAATTATGCCTTCAACTATTTGTATGCCCACTACAAAAAAAAACCCCAAGGTTATAACAATACAAGGAGGTGGATGAGTTGTTTTCTACCCCTAACACTTCTCTCTCTAATCTAAATACCTTTCCCTCAATTTTTATGTAAGCAGGCATCAAGGGATAAATGGCTGGGGAAAAATAAAACCATGAGAGAAGGTCCAAAACAAATGGATGCCCCCTGACCCTTGAATTTATGCAAACACAACTTCTGAATTGCTTGCAAACCACAAAGAAAATTATACAAATTTAGTAGAATTTGATCTTTGCCCCACACCCCCAGACTCTGTTCTGTAGTACTTAGACTGGACATTGCATACACTAAATGTAAAATCCCAAAGAAAAATACTCATATTCCTGTTTAGTAAACAACATATGAAGGACACAGAGTCTCATTTTGATACCTCACTAAGAATTATATTTGTTTTGCATGTTATCTCGTTGCTGCAGTAAAAACACTGGAATATTTCAGTCTCACTGATATGGTGAGTCTTGACAACAACACATAAATATGTGGAGGATGAAGGATGAAGAGAAATCTAAACTCAGAGTTCATGCAATAGCATTTGGAAAACACAAAATAAAAGACTGGGATACAGTTTCTCTTCAATGTCACTTTCCACTTCCCTTTTTGCTCATTCATGTTGCAGGTAGATTGCAAGTGTCTTTAATCCTTTATGATATTTCTTTCTTTCTCTCAAATATTCGTTGTAAGACTAGCACACTTATTTTAAATTCAAGGAAAAAAAGAAAAGGAAAAGAGAGAAAGAGAAGAAAGGAAGGAGGGAAGGAAGGAGGGAAGGAAGGAGGGAAGGAGGGAAGGAGGGAAGGAGGGAAGGAGGGAAGGAGGGAAGGAAGGAAGGAAGGAAGGAAGGAAGGAAGGAAGGAAGGAAGGAAGGAAGGTCATACACTTACGAGTCTACTGTTCATTAATAACATTATTTCAATGTGACTTAATAGTTAACAGTCATTTGACAGCACAAGATGAACAAACATACTGTGCAAAAAGGCTCAAAGGCTTAAAACAATCAAAGTGAAGGTAAAGAATATGTTGGAGAAATGTTTGCAACACACTTAAGGGGAATAAAGAAATGAACCTGTAAAATTGCCCTGCTCTTGCAAGGAGAAGCAACTGGCCATTCCCAACTTTGCCATTAAATTGCATGCAGTGACATTAAAAATAATGTCATGGTGAATAAGGAGAAATGGAAGCATTGAGTTGTGAGATTATCTCAAACCTACAGCACTGGAAAAGCTGCGCTTTGCTTAAGAGAAAGGTCAGAGGGAAATCTACAGCAAAAGACAAAACCCAACACATGGACAGAACGCTTCCTGAAGCACAGAGGGAAGGACCTCTAAATGCAGGTCCTTAATTAGTGTCCTAACAGAGAAAACACTTAAACCCCTGCAACCCTCCTACCAATGTTCAGAGGAAATGAAAATTATTCTGTCTGTAAAATCCCTGGGACCAGCAGGCATTGGAGGCTGTGAGTCACTGCCAGCCTGGCCAAGTGGCTGTGATTAGCCCAGTGCCCACAGGCTGTGGGTGCCCAAGTCTGACATGGTGTGAAGAGCTGCACTCTCTGCTCTTTGTGAACTACAAAAATCAGAGGGAAAAAATGGTCTGACACTGCCAGGTCTAAGACACCAAAATACTCTGTGATGTTAATATTCTCAGCCCTTTCTCCTTCCCATGCAAGCCAAGCTTGGATTCAGCCAACTCCATTTTTTTGGGATCAAGAGCCCCACTGGGGATTTCGTTGGCCTTACTTGCACAGAGACTAATGGGGGTGCAATCTAGAAAGGAGAGTTCTTTGGTTATTGTCAGAAACCTAATTTGCTCCTGCCTTCTAATCTTCAGACTCATCTTTCTTCATCCTCTTCAGCATTCACACACTCCATGTAGAGTTTGTTGCAGCTTTGTGCAGTCCAGAGCTATTCTTAGACACAAGTCATAAAGAAGAGTGGCCAGAGAAGACTCTCTGAAGATATTATCAGTTGCCTACTGATCCCAAAAATGAGATACACAGCAGATAGTAATAAACCAGACATGTTAAAGGCTGCTTTTATTATCTATTTTGTTTCCCAGTGAATAACAGACTGCATAATCAACAGCAGAAGGCTTCTTACACCAATTTGGTTGCTACCACCAGGTGCAGCTATCCCTTTATTGCCACCAACATAATCCCCAAGCACCTTTCTCCTGCAGTAAAGGGAAATACTTCCCAGATGTGTGTGGCACAGCAATCATGCCATGAAAAATGAGAGAAGCTGAGTTAGGGGACAGACAATGATTCCGTGGAAGTGGGATGTATGCAAACACACAGACAAATGTTTGTGTCCCAAGAACCTAAAAAATCAGAAAGCAGTTTTAGAAGGAAAATCCCCCCCACAGCCTTGTTCTCTTTGTTTCAGTTTAATGAGGATCAAGTGCTCCTCTGCAAAGCTGAGCAGGCACACACTGCAAACACCTCTGGTTTGCCTCTCCACATGAAGATTGATAATAACCCAAGCATATGAGGAAGCCTGTTAATGAGTATGCAAAGTACTCTTCTCTTTCCATGCCCTGCAGAGAATAGCATTTTAGCTTTGAACAGCATTAATAATATAACAGAAAGTCTATCTGAATGTTAAAAGATGTTTCTCAAATATGGAATGAAAGATGAATGTGATAAGTGATATGAAATAAATTCCTTTCTGAAGGAAATATGGTCTTATGTGGAAGGACAATGCATGTTTTCTACTCAAGATCTTACTGTTGATAATCCACTTGTCATATGTTCATGTTTTCTTGGATAACAAGAGGCCACTATGTCATCAATATCCTCTTCTGTTTCATCCAGATAGCCCTAAATGACAAACAGGCATTTCAGCTGTCATGTTCTGCACTGTATTAGGTCAGCCTCTGTCACTTAATTTTGGTTCACAAGTTTTCCACTTTAGGAAGATGGTGCTGGATGTACTCAAATCCTGTTCTGTAGAGGAATTTAGATTCACATTTTCCACATCTTTGCACAGACACAGAATGTAAGGGGAAGAGACAGCTGTGGTTTCAGGATTCAATTGTTTAAGAACTGAAAATCTTCACACATACACTTTGTATCCTATATTAAGCCAATTGATAAGCATTTTGAAAAATAATTAAATTACTGTATTATAGTAATAATAAAAATGTGGAAAATCAGTAATTGAACAGCTTCACATAGGTGCTTGAGTTTTAATAAGCAAGACTGAAGTTTAGCATCTTTAATCTATATAAAGAAAAAAAACCCTCATTGTTTAAACACAGCAATGAAGTAAAATCTAAACCAAACCTTTAGATGTGATTGATGTTCCTAGTGAGACTCTTAATTTTTGCTTAAAATAACAGGAAAAAAAGCCAGCAGACATTTATAATCCCATTAGACATAGCTTTGAAATATCAGTGTTTCCCTAAGCCTTATGTCAGGTATATTTTCAAAGACCTTGTTTTTACTTTTAATGGAAGTCAGATTTTCAATTTCCTTATATCTGCTTTGCAGCTATAAAAACCTCACCTTTTGACCTACCTCATTCTCTATTGCTTAGTTGCTCTCACGCTTTGAAACTAAACAGAGAAATACTGTATTCAAATTCAGGAGTCTAAGAGACTTCTGTGCTAATCAGCACAAACAGAGCTGGGAGAAATGCTGCTGGAGAGTTGAAGTCACAGTTTATATAAAAAATTTGCAGCACATTTGCCATACTTCATATAAAACTGGCTGTTACATCTCTTCTCCTTTGCTCCAGTGACTGAACTGATATAAAACCACCTAAAAGGGGATTTTCTGTTACTGCTTTCCAATTGTTACTGCATATGTAATATTGAGCAGAGGGGAATCTGAACAAGCTGTCACCAAAATTTACCTACTGAAGAAAATACTTAGTTTCATGTTCTTTCCATGAACTTGCCCTGCTGGTCTCTTATCTTTCTAATCTGTTGAAGGCACTGTTAGTACCCCACAGAAGAAAAAAAAAAAAAGGAAGTAATAGATACCTTATACTAAATGAAAGGAAAAATCCTTGGGGACCTAGGCACAACAGAGCAAATTATTTCAGAGAGACAGACAGCTGAATTATTTAAAAGTAAAACCTCACAAAAACCTGAAATAACAACAACAACAAAACCCAACAAAACCACTCCACCCATAATTTCTATTTCCCTCATTGAGATCAGATGTCAGGTGATGTAGTCTAGTTTTAAATTTGTAACAAGAATACAGTTTTCTTACTTGCCCATGGAACAGGAAGAAGCAATTCTATACATTAAAAACACTTTTCCTTTACACTGTTGTATGCATACCAGTGAACTTGAAAAAAAACAATGCTGCAAAATAATTCAACACTGGGAAAAAAGTAAGGCAGCATCTTCATATTGGGGTGTTTCAGGTCTAGACACTCAAATACTAACACTGCTTCATGGAGTCCTAACAACTGCTGCATACAAATTTTTGTCTGCCAGCAGAAATCTAAAACTTAAAGGTTAGTATTAAACTTGTGCCCTTAATTTATTTTGCACCACAGCGATGATATTTCTCAGGAGGTGTTACAGAATTGCAACTATGTAATTGGTTGGTGTTAGTGGCTTATTAAAGTTAGAGCTAGTAGGATATTAATCTCATGGTCTCCAGTGGGGGCTATAAAATGCACATCATCCAATTGCTCCTAAAAAAGCAGCTGAGCATGTCATGAACACTACTAGATCAGGAATTCCACACACACCTCTCTAGAAAAGGTGCTCACACTAGAACACAACACTGGATTTGGTTGGTTCCCCCTGCTCCTTGATAAATTTGTACCATACCACCTAGGTTTTGGGGCTTGTCTCTTTTCATTATCAAAAGCAATACTAAGTTAGAGAAGCAAAATATCCATTCAATTTTCCAGCTGATCTCTCTGTATGGGTAATGGGTTTCCCTGATAAAGGTAGCAGCAAGGTAGCTAAAAGCCTTTTCCCATCCTTTCAGCTGTTAAATTCCAGCAATCTGCATATCCTATTGCCCAGTGGCATCTCCCATACCACTGCTGTCAGCTCCCATCACCCAGGAGCAGGAGACAGAAGCACCTCAGCTAGAAGAAAAGAGGTATAACTCCAGCTTTTCTCAGGCTGCAGGAGCTGCTGTTACCATCATCAGACACCTTTCTTTTTATCTCTTACATGCAAGCATCAAATAAACTAAATTCCAGCAGGCATACAGCTTTTATCTCAAACCACTGCATCCATAATGAATATGGGACAAGACTCTGAAGGACTCCTGTGAGACAAACTACCCTAAATGAATATGGTAACACAAAAGCTGATGAGTGCAATCACTTCATTTCAGAAGGCAGAGAAAGTGAGGATGTAGGCAAAATCAGAGATCTGTGACTCCTGTTATGAATGAATTTTAAAGGGGAATTAGCACTAGACTCCAGAGCAGCTAAATCAAGGTTATGCCACAAGAGAGGTCTCCTGTGCTAGCAAAGAAGCTACAGAGTTGCAGAGATGCAATCTGAAATTTAATTCAGAGTCAGCAAGAAAGAAATACGAAACAAAATCTCTGATTAGGAAGAAAAAAATCAAAGAACAGAAAATCTCTTTGGATTTGTCATCTCTGGCAGCTGCCTCAGAGAAATATCTAAGTTTTTACTGTCAATTAGAGCAGAGAACAGATATAAAGAAATATAAAGTCTGCATTCTTTATTTTGTGCTTCTCCTCTGCATTATTTTCCAGCTTCTTAATAATGAACACATCCTTTTTCTTTATTGCAAATTAAAAATAAACCACTTATTTTTGAAGTTTTTCCTCTACTGACACCTGACACATAAGAAGGTCTTTTGTTAATTCCTCAAAGCAATGCTGCAGGCACATTCTCTGACTGCTACTAATCCAAGAAAAGATGGAAATCCCAACACATGGTTTTCCACCAAGACTCAAATTTCAACACTACAGGAAGGGGAGACATCTCACATGGCCAATGCTCTTCTGGAAAGAGAAGATAGAAGGGTGGGACTATGAGGACAGGCAAAATGTATAAGCTACAAGCACACATTTGGAAATTTTAGAGCAAACTGTGATTAGAGAAAGAATTATTTAAATAACTTTTTCCCCTCTCATGCATATTTAATAAGGTTGGAATTTCTTTTGTAGCACTGATGCACATCTGCACATTGACTCTGTTGGATATGTGCATAAGAGGAGATGGAAGTTGTGAATCACTTCAGGAAATGCAGCCCATAGAATACACAAAAAAAGGCATGGAGATGTGTGGAAGAGTCACCAGGAAGATGAGGCAAGCAACATTGTCAAAACAGAAAGTTGGGTCTTCCTGCCAAAAATACAGATAAGTGTAAAACCAAACCAGACAAAGATTAAAGCCTTTAAACTATGAACTTTCTCAGCATCAAGATTAAAACTTAGGAAAATATTAATTAACAGAATTTTGGAGCATGTGCACTTCAGTGCCTGGAATTTATTTTCAGGCTAGGTTTCTTTCATCTGTGAACTCAAACATCCAGCAAATTAACAACAAACTGGAATAATGAGTTTTCATTGAAATCACTCTATAGCAAACATACTCAGAAGATGACACTATTAAATAACTNTATCTCAGATCGGCTACGGTCTGGGAAACAAAAACAATTTAAATGTTTGCTAGAGTTTGTGCAGAAATATTCCATTTCACTTCCGTACAAGTGTTGTCCCAACTCAATTTTTTTAAAAAATTAAAATAATATTTTAATTATCTGTCAAAAACTATGGCAACTGAACATCACTATGATAAATGGAGAAGTGTGATTTCTGGTGCTGCTCAACCTTCTGGGCAATAATTTTACCCCTGTACTATTTATTTATTTACTGTGATTATCTTCCATGAATGATATCACAGATCATCAAGATTTTGACTTTCTCTGGTAGGCCTGGAATGCTGCAAAACTCACTGTCCAAGTGTTCACAGTGGTTGTCACAACCACCACCAAAATCTCCCCAGCATCTGCATCAGAATCAAGCAGCTGGGGATACAAGTGAATGTAGAATGTACTTCTGTCATTAACAGTGTTCCTTGTGCAGAAATTAGGAGGAAACAAATAATCTCAAGAGCTCCAGCAGTTTCTCTCAGTCCTACAGGTCTCTTATCCAATCTATAGCATAAGACAGAAAATCTTTCTCACAGGCCTCTTAGTCCTTCTCATACAGATCTTTTGTGTGACTGTTTCAATATATTTGGAAAGAAAAGAGAGGGAAGAGAGTACTTTTAGATCCTGCAGGTATGAATCTGAAAGGTTTTTAACTGTTCATCTTCTACCTGGTCTACAGCTGACGTGGCAGGAAAGGTCACTCTCCTGAGCTTAATGTCCCTTGAGTTTTGTCAAAGAGACAAATGCAGAGTCTGCTCCCAAGTTTCCTACAGTTTTGCTCAGCATCCATCAGCTTTGGTAACATCAGATCACTTCTTATCTACCAGTATCTTATCTACCAGTATCTTATCTACCAGTATCTTATCTTATCTACCAGGAAAGCTTTTATTTTGTAAAGTAGCGGGAACAGGAGAATTTTTACTTCCTAAATAAGTGGCCATCTGTAACATCTCTGTCTGGAGTTGCACTGAACAACAGTCTCAAGGGAACTCTGACACTTTCAAGCTGAGATGTCTGAGGTAAGGAATGTTCCCTCCTCGGATTAGCTCTGTGGGATACACTGCTAGGTTTCTGCTCTGGGCTAAATCCAGCTACAATAAAGCGAGTCCTGCTGTGTTTCAGAGAGAAGCCTGGAAACCCAAACTCACTCCATCAGCCCTGTAGGAGGCTGACTGAGTGCCTGGGGGAAGCAGGAGAGTGCAGGATGCTCTTGCCTCCCATTTCAGAGAGGAAAAAGAGGATCTCCATCCAGTGTGGCAGAGCAGCTGTGACAGCATCTTCCAGTGAAGGTCCTTTGCACTTACCAGCCTCCAATGAAATTAGATAAATTACAGATGGATTGAATGGTTTAGAGCATCATATATAAAAATGAACAGACAAAAAGTCTGTGAAGGGCTTGTTCTCTGACCACCCATTGTTTCCAAAATTTGCTTCTGGGCAAAGTGAGGGTGAAATGCCACAGCAGCAGCAGAGTAATATTATACACAGGCAGTATTTCATCCAGGGGGACACACAGAGAATGACTGAACATCACGAAGTTGTGAATGAAATCTTGTAACAACTCTAAGGGTATGTGATTTACCTTACAATAACATTATACCAATGTTTCCAGGGAAAGGATTACCATTTTTAAAATGTAAAACTTGTGAAGGGGTACGAACTTGATTAGTAAAAGGGAAGTGTTTTCAGAATGAACAAGTTCATGAAACTTACGTTTGGTCTTTCAACATGTTTTAAGAACAAAAGGAGCAGAGTCACAAAAATGGGCAAAATCCTCTGATAATAAAGGCTGTCAGAAAGAAGAAAAAGACTTAATACTTGCCTGATGACAAAGACACCCTAGAAACTGCAATGGAAGGTGTTCCAGATGATTTCCTGCAGTGCTTCTTTACTAAATCTTCAGGTACACTTTCACTTGCTGGAATAATCATACCATTTTCCAAGCCAATGTCCTATCCAAGAGGAAAAATGCACATGCCATAAATACAAAACCCAAGTTTATTCACTATTAGTTTACAAAAGCATAATTTCTATTAGATTCCAGAGCTCCAAAGCTCCTTTAACATCCAGTCTACTACTGAATATATTTAGATTCCAGTCTAATCTGCTTTGCTTAGCATTGATGATGCATAAAATTTGCACAAAGATGCAATTCTTGCTTACATTCTGAGTTTGCAGCTGAATAATCAGAGTAAAGTATCAGGGAAAAGAAACACTCCAATCTATTAGAAGCTCACTCAGCTCAGAAATCAGAAAAAAAAACCCCAAACAAAAAGACAAAACCTATATGCTTTTGTACTAGCATAATGATTTCAGCCAGGGCAAAACCAAATGCACTTGGACTAATTAAATTATGCCAGTATAATCCCTTAAATAAGGCAAATATCCTTGATATCATTATGACCTCTTGCCTGCCTGTAAAAGAAAATATAATAACTTAACTCCATCTAAATTAAATGGATTTTTCAAACAAACCTAATGCAATTGAAAACAAGTTAGTCTATGGGCCAACAAGAATATAAATAAAACAACTATTCATTTATTTACAACTCCCCAAACTGCTCTTCATATATGTTAACTTATTTTTTTATTAGGAAAGGCAACATATTAGACTAAGTATCTGAAAATTAGAAAGAAAAATGATGGGTTCAATACAGCTCTGATTGAAACGCTCACCTATCTTTTTTCCAAACTTTAATGGTAAATATCTCCCAAGAGGCCATAGAGTATGAGAGAGGAATTATTCTGATAGCATATTTGTCACATTTTGTGTCATGGAATAATTTATGCAGAGCCCAGAGTCCAATTACAGAAAAAACTAAGATCAGTTTGGCCTGGTTGTCTGCAAGTGCTGGACTTGTAAATTTTCCCTTAGGAATCAGTGGAAGAATGCTGGATTGTGCATGCTTGAAAGCCACATCCTTATTTCACAGCACATACTCAAGGCTCCAAAGTGCCAAAAGATGCTTATTCCCATCCCTTGTGCCTCCCAGTTCAAAATCTGCAACTCATTGTCTAATGCTGGACATTCAAAGCAATTTTTAGGCAAATGACAAACACCTGCCAAACGAAAAACCACATCACTGATGAGAGCCTGACAAGCTCTGCTCTAGCAGAGATCTCCACAGGCCCCAGCAGAACTGAGGGAGAAAGCTGATTTTCTGTGTCAGGCTGCACTATGAGCCCATCTAAGGGGGCAGAGGCCAGCCCTGTGCCCTGATTTGGTGCCGGCCCTGTGCCCTGATTTGGTGCCGGCCCTGTGCCCTGATTTGGTGCCGGCCCTGTGCCCTAGTTTGGTGCCAGTCCTGTGCCCTGGTTTGGTGCCAGCCCAGTGCCCCGTTTTGGTGCCTGCCCTGTGCCCCTGCTTGGTGCCAGTCCTGTTCCCCAGTTTGGTGCCAGTCCTGTGCCCCAGTTTGGTGCCAGCCCTGTGCCCCAGTTTGGTGCCAGCCCAGTGCCCCGGTTTGGTGCCAG
>VYXF01000614.1:169000-183943 GCA_013397295.1 Polioptila caerulea | reverse complement strand
AGTGCCCCAGTTTGGTGCTGGCCCTGTGCCCGGTTTGGTGCCAGCCCTGTGCCCCGGTTTGGTGCCAGCCCAGTGCCCGGTTTGGTGCAGGCCCTGTGCCCCGGTTTGGTGCAGGCCCTGTGCCCTGGTTTGGTGCCAGCCCTGTGCCCTGGTTTGGTGCCGACCCTGTGCCCTGATTTGGTGCTGGCCCTGTGCTCCTGTTTGGTGCCAGCCCCATGCCCCAGTTTGGTGCTAGCCCTGTGCCCCTGTTTGGTGCCAGCCCTGCCCTGCCCTTACCCCGCTGCCATCCGTGGTCATGCTGCGCCTGCCGAGCGCCGGCGAGCGCGGCCGGGGAGCCTGGGGAGCGCTGCCTCTGCCCCTCGCATGTCCTGCAGCAGCCCCTGCACCGCTGCTGCCCAGGGAAATCGTGCTCCCTCTGCGGTGGAGACAGGAGGAGGGAAGGTTATTGCTCTGGGCAAACCACGGCGGCTCATTTAGCAAACCGCTGCAAGAAAAGTGCTGCGCTAGCTTTGGGAGGAAAACAGATGGGCCGGGGGATCACCTGGAAAGAAAAAACACAGGCAAAGATGAATTGCAATTGCTTTACACATCCGAGTATTGTCAGCCCTTCTTGCAGAACTGCAGGTGGCCCAAATGGGCAGCTCTTGTCCAGGCTGCAGATGCTGCTGTCCCTGTTCAATCCATGCTGCGTTCACATCCAGCAGGAGGAGGGACAACTCATGCAACCATTCCTACCAGGCTGTCCTACTGATCTAAAGGGACACTTCTACAGCCAATTTAATGCCAGCACTACCCACAGAAACTCTAAAAATCCTTGTGCATCTGTCTCCATCTATCTCTCCATCTATCTCCAGAAAAACACCAACTTGTTCACTGTCCTGTTTATGTTGCAGTTCCGACTCTAGTTATAGACCCAAACTGGTTGATTCTTTCAACCAATGTAGAAATTTAGGAAGGTTGGACATGTTTTCTTGGAGGTTTCACATTAGTAAAAGTGACCAAAAAATCATCTGTGACCAGCACACCAGACCCCAGTTGCTGTCTGACATCACAACAGGTAAAAATTTTTCCATGGAACATTTTCTGTTAGAAAATACTGGTAAACTCACGTGAACACTGAGAGTTAGGAAAGGTAATCTCTTGCACTTTTTTGACCCTTTCAAACAATGAAAATTATTTAAAAATGTTTCCTTAGTTCTTCTATCAGTCTGCTATTAGAGAGAGATGTGACACATTTTATACATGTTGACAACAGAAAAATGGTGGTGTGACTATGCCAGGTTTCTCTTTGTGGTACACAAGAGTTGAGTGCAGTGGGGTGAAGTACCTGTGTAAACGAGCCTGAAATTCCCACCCTACTTCTCCGAGAAGTATCGTGACCTGATGCAGCCTCCCAGTTCATTCAGCAGCAAAAACATTTAAAGCATTCAGCAGAAAACATTTTGGCTGGAGTAGAAATAAAGTAGCAGAAGAGGTGAATTCATGGCCTGGGTTTCCCTGTTCCCAGCTCAATACACCTTCTCTTAAACAGAAATGTTTAAAGGGAATAAGAATTCTCCCTTGATTTCCCTGCTGGCAGGTGAAATAGCACCAATTTTGACAATGTTACTCTGGACTTTGGCAATTCTGGACAATGATTTCACCAGGTGAGAATGAGATGACAAGTAGAGAAGAAGTTGCCATAATAACTAAATACCCCTAATTTAAGCAGTCTTACACTCTGGCTCTGGGAAACAACTAGATAATGGTGATTTATGTGAAATTGAAACAAGGCAATCAAAATAAATAATAAAATATAAAATAATAAAATAAAAGCTCTCTTTTATTGACTACTTCACTCCTAAATCTGTACAGACAGTTCATCAGCTGCTTAATTCCACCACCCAAACAAAATTATTTGGCTTCATTTATGGTTAACTGCATGATAACTTTCTTGTAGTTTGGCACACAAAAAGAGCTGCACAGACCCCTCACAAGCATCCCCTTGTCCTTATCCTGGTAAATTCTCAGAGAAAGCTACTAAAATTGCATAACCTCAGTATTGAGCAGCACAGACACCAGATTCCTGAGGTTTTCTCTCTTAGATCCTTCACTCATCTCTATTCTATTCAATGAAAATACAGAAAACCAGTAAAAATTCTACTTCTGGTCTCATAGAAGTCAGATACAAGTCTGGTGAAATATAGAAGGCCTAATAAGCTTAGTGAAAAAAAAATTAGTGAACTGGATGGATTAAACAGCCAGCTTGAAAGCTGGATTGGCTAGCAGGTGCTGCAGCACCCAGTGGAAAAAAATGAAATCAAATTATCAACTGTCAAGAAGATTGCCACCACCAGCTTCAGCCATATTGCAGAACATCTAGACATTGGGATTTGAATTGTAGGTAACAAAGAGAAGTAAGCTCTTGCTTGAACAAGAAGGTTTATTTACGTGGCTACTAAACTCCACGATGCCCCCTTTACCTGTTATCCTTTGTTCTTGCATATCTCTTTGGAGTCTCCCAGAAATACTAGTTTAGAGACAGGAAATTGCTATTAGAACTTAGAGCAAATTGTTATTGTTTTTTCAATCCAAATTGTAAAATTGTAAAATTGCACCTGAGCAAAGAATGTGGTCTATATCCAGTGCAGGCTGACCAACTGAACAAGAGACAAGTGAGCTGCTCTTTGGCTTCATTTTGAAGGTAGAACATGAAAGCAATGTTGCTCTTGGAATTTTATAATGCCATCAGAGGCACTAGCAGAGATCTCTTAAGTCCAGAAGAATTATAAAATACCTGGGACAGTAATCATGGAAAGATTATGGAAAGAGAAGGGCAAACAGCCTTTGAAGAAGAAAACATATTTTATAGTCAATTAACATTTCATTAGTAAAGAAAAACAAAGAGCTTCAGTTCTGTGAGATGAACACAACTCAAGCAAAACCCAGAAAACAAAAACAATGTAAGGACACTGGTCACCAGCTGAACACGAGGAGAGTAAAATAAGATGAGTGGAGATAATTTTTTTGTTTGTTGGGTGTTTTTGGGTATTTTTTCTTTGCTTTATGAACATAAGCTCTGTTTCCCAGACAGCATTTTTGCTGAGCATCCAAAGAGACAAAGCAGCCCCGGGCACTGGCACACCCCCAGGTCTCTCCCAGCAGGAGCTGCCCCAGACTCCTCTCACCTCTCGGAGCACGGAGCTGATTTGCCACCATGCAGATTTGGGCTTTCACCCTCTGAGTCTGTGTTCCTTTCACCTTCATCTTTTCCATATGTAATTTCTCCTTTGGTAACTGCCCTGATAACCCTCCTGTTGAAAACAGGAAATAAAAGATTTTCAAAGTTGTGATGTGCACAGTCCATTAATTTCCTCTGTCTAACCTATGGACAACTCTGGATATAAAGGTCAACAGAGCACCAAATCTGGTTGTGAAACTGGTTCCTGGGGGTAAAAACATCGTATTTACAACAAACTGAATTTTAAAACAACAAAACACCAAAACATTCCTTCTGTTTGAGCTTAGAACCAGAATTTTGTGAAAATTCATCTCTTTTTGAGGGAGGAGTTTATAGTTAGCAAAGTATTTTTGACCAAGTGTGTATATTTTCCTCTAGAAAATGATGCTATATTTATTTTCTCTTCAGATATTTCTAGAATTATATGCATCAAATGCCCTAAACATGCCATTCTAAAAAAACATAGCATCACCCCCCCACCCTGCAAAACATGGCCTGATAGGACAGAAATGAATGAAATGGAATTTAGCAAAGTAATAATATCCTTCATGACCTTACAAACCACAATAGACTGATAAGTTATCCCACTACACTGTCAGTAGCAGCTGGCCCCAAAAGAGCCTTGCTAAAACAAATCCTCTCATGAGATACACGAATATGGAACCTGAGGGAAGAAGAAAGAAGCAAGGAAGAGGAACAATAATGAAATATTTCCAAAAGAGGCCACCAAATATATTAGGAAAAGCAAGTCAAATTCTTGTAGGATTAAATTTCTGTTATGGGGAATTGGTCACCACCAAAAACATTTCTGTACACAAACAGAAACATCACCACTAAAATAAATAACAATTATAAAAATAATTGTTTCTTATAAGGGAAAATGAATAATTGGTTTGCTTAAAGGATTTAAATGGAAGGAGGATTAGAAAAGTAAACTTGAATGCTCTCTTACTATAGCTATCACTTAGCCTGACTCAGAGCAAAATCTAGGTCTATTATAGAGGGTTCCCTAGGCTGGTTCTTACATCATGGTAATTTGAGAGGCCAGAGGCATTCTGATGCTCTTTTTTCCTTATATTAAAGAAAGATAAATAATTTCTGTTAATTTCTGGAGTTGCTGGAGCAGGTAATTCCATTCTCATCTCTCCTCAGAAGTAAAAAAGCCGTAGAAAGCATCCACCTGCCCTACTGTTAGGATCCCCAACAAAAAAGTGTTCTTCCTTCAGAAAGAAACAAAGTTTTCCAAATACCATGGAGGCTCCAGCCATGATATGAACTTCAATCCAGGTTTTCATCCCATTCACCCAATAAGCTCAAGCCAGGTCCTGGCACCACTTGAGCAACCACACAGTCAATGCATCTGCCTGTGTCCCTGAGAGTGAGTGCCCCTCGTGGGGTTAAACCCTGCAAGATGAGCAGCAGCAGCTCCATCCACACACACTCAAGGCTGCACTTGCACAGCTGGAAGCTCAAAGGAAAACTTGTCATGTGAGCCAAACTGACCAGTATACGTAAAAAAACAGGTCCTACAAATACTATTTTTTGGATTTGCTTCTTTGCAAGCCTGCCTTTAGGACACATTCTGTTACTTCTGAGTAGAAACAAGAAAAATCCAAAAGCAAAATTGACTTTTTTTCTGCTACCTTTATAGCTGAAGGATAATTACTGTTGCATTTCCTAGGAAACAGCAATCTGATAATAATAACTATGCCTTTAAATGAAGGCTGTTTCTAACCCCAGGAAGTTTGAGGCTGATGTGGAAGACTGGAAGAACTCAGAAGAAAATCTATCTAACCATATACAGATATTTTTAGATCTATCATTTTTCTAAAAACACCCCAGAAACCAAGACAAAAACCAACAACAACAAAACCAAAGGATTTACCCAATCTTTCTAGGTCTGCTAAAGACAGATTTGTGCACATTTGTGGAGCCGGCTGGTACATCTGGCTTTTTTTCTTCATTTTCTTGGAACTGATCTTTGAATGTTCTTTCATCATCTGCATTGGAAACTGTGTCTGCAGTGGAGGGAGAAAGAAAATAAAAAGTGAACTTCTGCACAAAAACCACAGCACACGTCTAACAACCTCCAAAAACAGATAATGAAAAATCCTTGGGTGATCTTTGTAATAAAATACAACTTTAGCTTGAGATATTCCTCATTATCAACTCTTGTCTTGAACTACACTTCCAAATTTATCAGTCATTTAATAACCAAAGGACTTTAAATTGAATTTTGAAATGTGCAGTATCTTCTGTGTTGAATGAAAAATGTTTTCGTAATTAAAATACTTGTTCAACTAGGAGCAAGGTATGTGAAAAATGGCTATATTTTTCAATATATCTATCAAGTAGCAAATCATGAAATACACAATCTGACCATTGACATTATATTGAAAACTTACACACTTGCCAGTTTTACAGCTTCTGAAGCACAGTGGTATTGGCAAGGTCTGTATTTTCCAAGGAGCAGGTTTGCATCAAGTATTTTTTCCAGAGGCAATAAACCAGTCCCTGTCCTTACAAGCCAGGGGATAAAACTGGGCATAAATTCTACATCTGAAACAGACTACCTAACAGCTTCTGTGTTCAGAGAAAGGAGTTAAGTGAGTACAAACCATCAGCATCAGGAAAAATTCCCATTTCACACATCAGTAGTCCTGTGGTAGCCTGCAAGGTACCAGAGCAGCTCACACACATCAGGCTGTGCTTGGCCAAGACAGACAGAATATAAACTGTACCTAAGAGTGCAGGTGCAGCTTGTTTGAGATACCTGGGCAAAAGGAAAATCTGGATACCAGGCAGCCTGGTATATAGATATAGCCCATGGATATAGCCCATGCTCCAGCAGACAGCACAGGAGCTCACATTTACCTTTCTTCTTCAGAGTTGAAAAAGAAAATTTGAGGGATTTTTACGCACCACTATCACAAATAAGAGAGCCAAAGGCAGAAAATGACCGGGCTGAGATCTCTCCATGCAGCCAAACTGCCTGGCAGGAACTGAGAACAAACCTTCAGAGTCTCTGCTGCTGGGCTTGGCAGCTGAATAACACTGTCCACTTGTTAGGACAGTGAGTTTCTCAGCAGCTCCCTATCTCCACAGAGATACTTCTTTCATATAGGCCTTACCTTTCCTGAATATTAATCATTCATAAATCACTGTATAGGCACAAATGAAAAATTAAGGTTAAAATACTGATTATACTGCAGTCAGGAATAAAATACAAGTCAAATACTCAAGAAACACGGTTTTGATCATATGAAGCACAAGCAAATCTCCCTCTTGAAGTCCCTACCTGGGAATTTGTGAAGGATTGACTGTCTGACAACATCAGTTCCAAGATTTGATTGTTTGAAGCGCTTTGCTCTCTCTTCAAAAAACCATTCTCCCGTCACTATCCGGAGCTCTCTATAGGAGGAAAATGGAAAAAGCCAGAGACACATTCACATTAACAAGCTTGGCCAACCAAAGCTACTGCAGCTCATCAATCAACTGCCACGCTCACAAATTCTGGACAGCATTTGCACAGTTCAAAATAAAGTGCAAAGAGATTGATTGTAGAGCTTGGAATAATAGGACACAGCAGAAAAATATCACTTTACTTTAGGAATGGAAAGGGATTTTTAGTAGATGGAAATTTACTTGGCAAAAAAAGTGTTTCAACCACTGTAAAAAGCACAGAATATTCTGTCACCGTAGTCTTTTGTGAACTACTCAGTGTCACAGTTTTCAGTATCTCCAAAATTACAAGAGACATAGAAACAACAACAGTGGATTGAGGGAGAAAATCCCCCCACCAAAGCTCCTGCCAGATGAATCAGCATTTCATGGACCCTACGTGGTTATAGACAGGTCCATATGTATTTTTCATTTCTAGTTTTATATGCTGACAGTATATGCAGTTTCTTCTCATGGCAGTGCTGCTATAAATTAGCTGTGTGTCAGTGGTTCAGAGCAATGAAAGTTTGTTGTTGCTGCTGTTCTGGATAATGCTGCTTTTTCTGGCTTCAAATTCTTTTACCTGTACTAGCAAGTAAGAAAACCTGTGCTGGCATTGCTGGTTTTTTGCAGGGTATATTTTTTTGTTGGTTGTTAACCTTTTCCTGAATTAGTTTCATTATGGCACAGCATCACCATTTCTACTGCCTCACTACACAAAGTTGATGGCAGAAAGATACTAATCATGAATACTCTAATAAAAATAAAATAAACAAATAACCTCCAAACATTAAAAACTGATTTAGCTCCAGACATGTTCCTGTTTACTGTTCATTAAGAAAACTTTGAAAGCTCTACCAGAAAAACCATCATCCAGTCTCTTGGGCAGGAAAATTACTATAGATGGATTTAGAGCACTGATCAATATCTTCACTATTAAGTTATTTCTGAGTCATGCCTGAATGCAATCTTACTTGAGAGAATACTAAAAATTACAGAATAACATCCTGACACTGGTGAAAGGACCTAATATTTTCAGTTTGTCCTAACCTGTTAATGAATCATGCATCTTTCATGACTCACTAAAAAAAAAAAATTAGAAAAATCAAAATCCCAAATACATGTCCACAAGCATAGAAATAGATTATTGCCTTATCTTGTTGTTGCAGACTCCTGGTGAAAAAAATCCTCCATAATTCATCATCACGATCACTCAGTCATTATGAAAGGCATTAAATAAAATCTTTATGCTTCAATCAGGAATTTTTAAATTACTTCTCTTGATTCCAAACACTGAAAAGGATTCACATTAGAAACTATGCCTAGCCTGGCTGGTGTGAAAAATATTTGTTCTCTGAATGTGTACTTTTACATTTCCCTTACAGCACACATTTCTTGCAGTTATTTTATACCAAGACTTATGGCATGTTTAATGTTTTATATCAAACCATAAACCTTCCAGACCTTTCACCACGCCATCAAATTCCATTGCAATGTGGTTGACACATCATGTTGCAGTATGGTCTATATGGTTCATTCATTTTTTTTCCTTAGTTACTTCCAAGTTTGACCACAAAACTCCACAAGTGGTGCTTTCCCCTTGTACGGAGATCTCACCCATCCCTGTTATCTTACCAGAAATACTTACCTTGATCAAGGTCAGACAGAACACTGCCCACATCCTTATCCAGAGAAGCATCTTCACCCTTCTCCAAGCTCTGACAACCTACAGGAGCTGTGACCTTCCCCCAGGGTTTCAGCAGAGTTGGAGGCTGCCATACACAAAGCTCCAGGCTTTTACAACCAAACCTTGCCATTATTTTCGCACACAGCCCCGACAGTGACACTCCCCTGGGTTGCTGTGGTTCATGGAGGGGCAGCTCTTGGCCACAGAGCCCCTGCAGAGCCATCCCCTACATTTTCTTGCCAGATGTGAACAGTGATGAGGGAGGGAAAACCTCTCTGGTGCCTCCTGCATCACAGGCACCCAGGGGCTTTCAGCCTGGGTGGAAGGGTGGCTGGGACCAGAGTGTCTGCTTGTTCTACTGTCCAGTGGTTTTGTGATCTGATGTGGAGATTTGACCCTGCAATAGCAGGACCAAGATCTCAGGGAGAGTCATGGGTGCTGGAGAGACCAAAGGATTTGGGAAGGATGGTTGGGGCAGCTGGGGAAGGAGACTGGGAAGGAAGCGGGTGGAGAACTGGGCAAGGAAGGATAAACAGTGTTGTTGCTGGTGGAGGCAGGTCCTCCCTCAGCACCCATCCCTGGGAGAGCCCTCCTCTCCTCCATTCCTCTGTGGTATGGGAGCTTAGAGCTCCCCACCAGTCTCCCTGTCTGTGTCCCCACTCCATCCCACGCCATCTGCACAACCTCTGCTTCTTCTCTCTCTGGGAGTAAAGCAGCCTACAAGGGGGGAAAGGCTGGCACCAGGCTGGGAGTGAGGAAGGAGAACTGTGCAGAAGGACCTTCCCTTCCTCTTGCCATCCCTATGTAACTGCTGACCCAATACTCATCTTCCTCAAAACATAGGTTTTCCTATGGGAAAGGGATAGATTAGTTTATTTGGGCAACAACAGTTGATCCCTTTCTCTTCTGGCAAAGGTTAACTAAGCAATCTACTTCTCTTACTAATCTCTCTCTGCTATCTGCCCCTACCATACAGCCCCAAATTACACAGCTTGTGCCCTCTTGCTTAACCAAAGAAGTTCCAGGACATTGCTGGCAAACACAAATTGGGCCCCAAGGGAAGAGGAGGGTGAAAATCCCTTTTCCAGGGCTGAGCAGGCAAAAGAGTGTGACAGTCACTACCCTGCCAGAGCTGAACCGTGTGCCCGTTCAGGTGATGACAGCAAACTGAACTGGCCACCTTCTTCATTAGACTGATGTTAACAACATCCACATTTTCAATGTGTGGCCAACTCCTTGACAGGAATACTCTGAAGAGGCTCACACCCATTCTGCTCTGTGAATGATCTCCAAAGAATGAGGTCTGAGGCAAAACACAGACAACTCTCCCAGCTGAGGCACAAGACACGGCAAACAGAGGGAGAATTGCCTTACTATAGTCAGGTGCTTCTCCCTCTGGCCCCTGTTTATCCACGACAGGAGGGAAGAAGCAGCAGGCACTGACAGCCAGCCATTGCAAGTGCTGCATGGAATGAGAGGCCTCCACCCTCACTTCACACCTTCATCCTTATTTTCATCAATGTTGTTGTCTATCTTGAGATCCTGACTTCAGCTGGCAGATCTTTTTTTGCAAAAATGGCCTTACCCAACAGACCATTTCTACAAAAATATCACTTTCGAATGAAATAAAGGGAAAATCCCCAGGCTTTGCAGCTTTGAATTTCTAGTGCACTACTTTTGGATGTATTTTCCATGTAGGCTGAACAATTCACACAAAGACTAGCGTTCATGTTATCTTAACCACTCATACATGTCAGGAGTACCTATTAAAAGAATTTTGGTTCTATATATAAATAATAATTACTTCAGATTCAAATGATTGCCTAAGTCTCTGACTTGAAGTTTGAATTTAATAATTGCATTTGACATTCTGAATCAAAAAATTGAAGAGCAAGACCTAAACAGTCTTATAATAATAATAATGTTATTTTTATGCAATTATGACAAAGGGAGTTTCTCTTCTACTGAGATAGAAGATGCACTATTTCAGATACAGGATTTAAATGAACGCTTTCTGTCTAAAGAACTGTTTCAGGTGCAAAGGAACAAGGGCTTTACACAATGACACATTGAATCAGTGCTTTCAGGTTTGATTTTGTTGTTTGCAAAATGGGCCCAAGGTCCATACTGGCTGCAGAGAATGGTATGTGCATGTGTTTTCTTTACTTTCTCAGTTAGATGGAGCTCATGATGTAAAAAACTTGTATAATTCCAACCAAAATAGGATTTAGACTTGCCTTCCAAGGTGTTCAACAGATGCTGAAGCCAGTAGTTTTAAAAAGGAGGAAAAGAGTGTTAAAAATTGAAATAACAGCAATTTTTGCATGATTGCACGTTCCTATGCTCAGAACAGCTAGGAAAATTAGCATTCAAGCGGTTGAGTACCAAATACTTTAGGTATCTGTTAAAGTCCTTCTACATTACATACTGATCCACCTACTCACATCATCATGTGAGAGGGAGCAGGTTACAGTTCCCTGCCTCTTCACCCTCTGTGATCTCCTACTAAACAAATTAGTGAATGCTGCTCAGTTGAAAAACAGAACATAACCTATGGCCTGCCCCCATCAAAACTCAGATTTTCCACTCTCATTTTTGTAAGGCACTTCATGGTTAAACGACCCAGTTAACAATAAAAAAATCCGTTTCAGATGGAAAGTCTCAATTGTTACTTTCAATTATTTCTTTAGGGCGTAGCCCCACATTGGTGAAACAGTTTCACCTCCATTTGATCATCCTGTCTAAATCACATCCACTGCAGAAGCAAGGGATTCATCCTGCCTTCCTTTCCATCCTCTGTTCCTCAAGTTATTTCACTTCCTCCTCAGGAAGAAAATGTGGGATAAAAGGCAAAACCAAAGGCTGGATAAAATGCAGCCTGTATTTGAACATACGAAAGCCCTTATCATATGCCCTCACATACCCTCATCTTTGTATGTATTCAATTGCACACAGTATTTTCTACAACAGCCATTAATTCCTCTCTAAGTTTTATTATGCTGTGAGCCTATTAAACAGAACTTTTTGACCCTGTGAAAAGAAGGCACACTTGCCTAGAAGCTACTAAAATAAAATTATAAGAAATTTGAAAAGCATTTGCATACTAAAACATTGGAAAAGCCTCTATTTTTAGGCTCCTAATGGGAATAAGTGTTACTAAGAGATACTGATGAATTTTCATGACATGTTAAGACAGCATAATTATTTCAGAGATTAAGATAAATTTTCCATTACTGCTTTGTTCTGCTTTAATAACTTGGGCTACCTAGGCATTTGGTATATAAAGGCAGTGCTCTCAGATACCTAGACACATTGCAATAAGAAATACAGACAGCATCAAGGTGGGAAATATGCCTTTCAGAAGACAGCTGGTAGAACTTTATTTCCCTCAATCTATTGATCGTTTTGTCTGCCAAATTTAAAATAAAAACTGATCATAATTTAAGAAGATGGAGGGAAAAAATAAACTTTAATGGAAAGTTTCTCTTTTACCACCCATGTTCAAAAGCTCCTGATGACCTTCGTTCCTTGTATGCAGGGAATGGAGCAGAAAGATTCCCCTTTCAAGTGCACCTCTACATTCAGGCTTGTTTTACCTCATTAAATAGTGCAACAACACGACTATCAAACACAATCACAGGGCTAAGGACTGCCTTGTTCTCTGACCTCAGCTGGAGAACTGAGTGTGGCTGAAGATTTAGCTCTAATCCTGCTTGACATGTAAATGCTTTGTCTTGAGAATTTATATTTTATCTGGTTGTAACACCCATGAGGGGAAAAATCCAATGGAGTAATTTTCTCTTTATGGGCATTGAAGGGAGATATCCTTTGACAGTAACTGTAAACTGTAAGACAACTTTTATATAAACCTGTTTGTTATATTTAAAAATACTGACGAACCTCTCTCACTATTCACATTCAAATGTCTTTCATCAAATTCACTAAATCTCTTTTTTTGAAATATTTTCAGAATGTAACTCATGTATTGTAACGAGCTTCACCATCACCATAAGCAGTTTTGTCTCTGGAGAAATGGCAGATGAAATGCTCTAAATATTATTTTATACAAGTCAGATTTGCTTATTGCCAGAATCTGACTGACAGATGAACAGAGAGACTGTATTATTAAATGAAGTGGTATCTCACCCCTACAGGCACCATCATATTACTATGTTGTGTTTGGGGTTTTTTAATTTGTTCAGATAATAATATTATGCTTTACCACATATAAAATTAGCATCTTGAAATTACTGTTCTTCAAATCAAAGTGAGCATGCTTGCCACCTTTTTTTTTTTTGGTAGCTGGACATAAATCCACCATAACTCTCAAAGCAATAATAACATTTGATCCCAGGCCAGGTGATAAAATGCCATTTCACTGCACTGAAAGTATCCCAAACTCCAGTCCAGTGTTAGGACCGGACAGGCAGGACCCAAAAAGCTCATAAGGGAAGAAATGTCAAAATGTATTAAATAAAGCAACAGGCAGATATTGGCTGATATTACCTACATTCTTTTTGTTCACACAACAAGCTATTTGTTTCCAAAAACACTTTGGATTATCTGTGTAATTCAAGGTATTTCTGCAGTAATTTGTGCAGTAGTTATCTCTTTGAATTAACACATTCCCTACCCTGTACCAGATCTTCTTCTCTGGATAACCAAGTGAACTAATCAGGTTTTCCAAGAGTTCTGAAAAACTTCTGGACATATTTCTGCAGGTGTAATTCATGATTACAGTAGAGGGCTTCTACAAGTTACTGCTATAACCATTACCTCAAACAGCACTTGAAAGACACTCCTGAGCACTGCCATGAACTAGTACAGCACCAAAACTGTTAAGGGCCCACAAAGGCCATAAACACTTCTCCCTGACTTTTAAGGGTGTCACAGTCTGTGTGACAACAGACATGCACATCACAACAGCAGTCTAACCTGGCTCTGCTAATGGAACAGCTCAGAGTCTATACAGATATCAACATAAACAAGGCTGCTGAAAGAGGGATAAAGGAGAGGGAGAAATATGAAAGTTTTCCAACACTCTTTGGAAAGCGTGGTAAAACAACTCAATTTGGCAGACTAACACTGTATGCAGGTCAATGCTACAGAGCTAAAAGGTTTTTCTCCTCTTCCTGCCTTTTATTTGCTACTTATAAAGCATAAATGTCCCTTAACATTGGATTATTTTCTTTTCTTTGCCTTCTGCCATTTCATCTTGTCAAAGGCCCTATTAACTTAATCATCTCCTCCATCAACTGTAATTAAAAAAGCCTAAAAATCCTGATTCCCCCTACATTTCTCATTTGGTAGAAAAGCAGAACTGAAATAATTTAAACGAGAACTATGCACAATGATGTAACTGAAATGCCCCTTTCCCAAACTTCCATCCACACTGCCCACACAGAAGATAATCTCTCTGTGTACTCCTAGCAATGTAAAAGACATTTTACACATCATTAGCTGTCATACAGTCTTGCAGAAACACTGCATATGAGCAAAAAGAAAGGGGAGAGAGAGCTTTCAATTTAAAAAAGATACTTAACATGGACAGAACGTTAGCACTTGAAAAGTTCAGCACTTTGCAAGCAAATTACACCATGGTTTGTAAGAACCTAAAGGCTGACCTTAACCAGAATTAATTGTCAAGGTGATTGCCCCTGCTTGGCACACAGGATTGCAGCATGACAGGAGAAGCAGAGGTCACATATGTCTTGAGAAGTTGCCTTACTCATCTCCCAGCCCCAGAACAGGACCATCTTTACTGATGCCATCATCCCAAGAGAGGTTTATCCAATCTTTGTAATACAACATTCTGCAGCTCTTCCAAGTTATGTCAATGTTCATGCCATCTAAATTACATCCTCTTGCTTCAATTTAAGTGTCACATTACTTTTCTTACCCAAAGAAGGGTCATAGAACAGCCTGTAAGCCACTTCTGTAGATTTAAAACTCATATTTTCAATTTTCTCTTGCCCAGGCTGATCACTTGTGACTCCTATTGCTCTGGACATCCTGAGTGCTAAGTTTCATTATGTTCTTCTGAACTTTCTCCAGGTGGCCAATATGAATTCTGACACAGAAATGGGCAGGTACTCTACATAAAAAGGGATTTTATCATGTATTTTACAGGCCATTTGGCTTGCGCATCATTGTGTGATGCTCAATTTTTCTGCAGTGGAAAATTCTGTTGATTCATGTTCAGCTTTTATCCAGTACAATACCCAGATCCTTTCCTAAGGAACAGTTGTAGAAGCTGCTTTTATCCTCATTTTATGTTTCTACAGCTGCATTTTTTCCCAAATGTAGTACTTCCACACGCCCGTAGGGAGCCATCACTTGCTTTGCCTTCAAACCACTTCTCTAAATTTTAAGCATCACTTTGTAACCCAATCCTATCCTTCAGCATGCCTGGAGCACCTCTCAGTTTTATGTCTCCTGCAGGTGTAATTGGCAAATTCATCTGCTGCATCAAGGTCCTTAACTAAAATATCTAACAGTGATAAGCCAGGAAATATTCTGCTCTAGATCACTGGAGTTTTTGGAAAGTTTTTTAGTTTGTATGTGTGGTGCATTTTTGAGTTTTGGTTGTTTTTTG
>VYXF01000614.1:131564-168847 GCA_013397295.1 Polioptila caerulea | reverse complement strand
TTTTTTTTGGTTTTTTTTTTTGTTTTTTTTTTGGGGGGGGGGGCTTTTTTGGCTTTGTTTTCTTGAGTTTTTTTCAGAGTGAAGTATCCATAGCCATGCTGAGAACAGAGCTTTATAATTTTCCAGGCAGGTCTGCAATCACACTGGCAGAATTTATTCCAGGGCAGAGCTACCCTAATTTGTCAGCCTATTAGAAAGGAACAAGAGAGAGTATCAAAAGGTTAACTTCAGCCAAGTTATAAGACAGCAACAGATCCTACTCTGTCACCTATCAAAGGTGGAAGTTAAATTGGTTTTGACATTATTTGTTCTTGCGCCAGCTCTCACTCATCATCCTGTCACCTTGTCTCGGCTTTCAAACAACACAGCTACCATTTGTTTCAGTGTTTTTAGAGATATTAGAGGTAGTGTGGCAGAGCCAACAAACTCTTTGTTCTTTTCTTCATTTTTAAAGAGCAGCATTGTGTTTGCTGCTCTCCATGCTGTCACCTCAGCTGCACCCCATCACTTCTGAAAGGCACAGCACTGACATTATCTCAGGAACTGCCTGGGGCAGAATACAAGGAGCTCAGCCAGGCCCCTACCAATTTAAAATCATTTCACAAGTAAACATTTTTTGTCTTAAGAGGTGAGACACCGTCCTTTGGATGTGCCCCACTGGATGCAGAGGAGGTTAAGGCACCTACTTAAAAATGGATGCAACCTCCTAAAGCTGAAGTTAGAAGACACAAACCCTAAACTCCATGCCCTGCTGCACTAATTTTTCATTGTCTAGGTAGCCAAAGTCTTGACAGAACTAGCAATTTGGGTTCACTTCCTGAAACAATTTACAGAAAGCCTTCCCTTTATGATCTCATTAGTTTGCAGCTCTGTTAAAAAAAAAAAATAAAATATCCCTCCAATTCTTTTTTTATCTCATCTCTTTCTTACATCATTCAGTCCTTACATCAGGATGCATAATTGAGTTTTGTTGCTCAACACATTTCTCCTTTCCTTCGTGGTTATCTTACCAAGTCAAGCTAAAAAATCCCATATTACCAAACTAATCAAGTGATGAATTATTCTTCCAAGCCTTTGGAAAACAAGCTTGGAATTGAGAGAAGACATAGTGCAGCAAATAAAACCCCCAGATGAGCCTCTCCCCTGGTGCATTCTCTGTGCAGGTTCTGTGCTGAGGGGATGTACAGGGGTAGCAGCAGCCCAAAATCACTGGCAGGGCTGTAACCTCCAGCCCTGGTTATAAAAGCTGCCCAACTTACGCGATCTTGGCACACACCGAGCACCTCCAGTGCCCGCCAGCTCCCACCACCCGGCACGTGCTGCAGACTCGGAGGGTGCAGGCCTGGCACAGCTCTCCCCTGTCAAAGATGAAGCCCAGGCTCTTCTGGCAGCGGACACAGACCCTGCTGCTGTCCTGCTGAGAGCGGCGGTTTCCGCCTTTCCTTCTCACTTCCAGGAGCTCATTTTTCAATTTTCTAGAAACAAAAAAAAAAAAATCTTTTAATTTGGGGATTCAACTCAATGATCTGTAGGAACTTATTAAGAGATTAAGATTTTGTGCTAAAAATAGAAGACATGAATAAGTGCATTTTTTTGGTTGTATTTGCTGTATTTCTTGACACGCACATGACACAGGATAAATCCTCCAGCTGTCAGACATGCAGTCAAGGGGGAAACCTGGTAGATCACTATAGGTAACTGCAGATAGCTGAGCAGTTCTGGACAACTGATAAACCATCTTTGCTTGTTCCTCATCAATAATTCAAGTCATGCTGAGCCTAGGTTGACAGCAACTCAGAACTGAGACTGTGCAGTGCATGCACAGAAGGAAAAGAAGAAAATATTTTCTGCAATTAGGGTGTGTTTAATAATATGGCAGTGCAGAGTTAGTTAGGAGTACATATGCACCAGTTATTCAAAACCTTAAAAGAGCCCAGTCCAAAAGATCTAAATAGGTAGTGGTGTTATACTATGATGACACAATCAAAGTAAAGAAGGAGAATGCCAGTTTAAATAATGTGACTTGCAGATCTTACCAGTTCTATCATTCACTGTACAGAATAAAAACATTCGTATTTAAGACTTAGTTTTGAAGTCTGCAGTTTCAATGGCCAGTGATCCTTAATAGGAAAAGATGTGAGATGCAACTAAGCTCAGTGGCTGGTAAATCCTTTCAGTTTTACATGTCTGGGTGTTGCTGTGCCCCCTTAGCCCACCCTTCCCTATGCTGTCTTTCATGCCCATCATCAGCCAGGAGCTCCCAAAGTCCCTCAGTCATGATGGACTCCAGCTCACTGAAATCACTATCTCTGTACACAGATAGGTGCTTAAGGGGGGATTTAAAAACCTGCTGCCACCTTCACCTAAAGATCAGTAAAAACGTGTCAGAAGAAAACCACATAGAAGATTAAACCACTAAAAGATTGCAGGTTGCAGCCCAGTAAAGAGGCCCAGAACATTGCTTGGGCCACCAGGGAGTCAGTTCTGACAGAATTAGGTTATTTGTGGATACACTGCCTTGCTAAAAGATTGGCCAGCCAGCATTTTGCTTCCCATTGGGATCCCATGAACAACAGCTGCTCTGCAGCCTCCTGACCTGTGGATGCTCAGCCTCTGACAGCTTTGGAAAAAGGGCATGTCCAATCCCTCCAGGCAGCAACTGCAAATCCCAGTCAAGGGTTTTCCTCTGCTGGCCTCTATCCAAAAGGGAGTGCTTCATCCAGCTTTAGACCCTTCTCCCACTTCTACTCCAAACAGCCTTCCTCTCATGCCTGAGCCTTCAAACTCTGTCCAGGCTTTCTTGGTACTTTGCTAACTCTTGTTGCAGTTTATTGATTGCATCTTACATCTCCCCACTTCCTGCAGAGATGCTTTTGGTTCCAGGCACGTGTCCATTTCCTTCTATGAGTCAGCTCCAAATGCAGACAGGTGACTCTGCCAGTGGAAACTGCCAGTGGTGCTGGGTGTTGCTACTGTGCACACAGAAGGGAGATGATCCCTATTTTTGCCAGCCCCATCCTTGTATCTACCTTCCAAACATCAAAAGAGAATTCATCTGCTTCTTCTGGACTGAGAGCTAAAGGCAACCCATCACCAGCCACCACCAGAACACTCTTGACCACACCATTTTCAAAAGAGAAACCACATCTGTCTGCTTGAATAACAAATACACCTTAGGTGCTTGTGAAGACATCTAATTACCACCAAGTTTATGGTCACACACCTCACTAAACATTAAACAACATTCACAAATGCCTAATGATTTACTGTCACCCCTCCAGCAATGTGAAGATGTCAGAGATGAAGTGCCGTGCTACATGGCCTCTTCAAGTACCAGCTGACCTTGGGGAAATTTGTTAAGATTGATTGTGCTTTCACACAGTGAGAGGGATTACAGCATTTTCCAGGTTCAAATTCCCCTTGCCCTGGACTTTTGCAATGACCTCAGGAGCTGGAATTCCCGAAGACCTGTCTGAGCTGTAAGGGCTGAGGTTGTGCACGTTGGCCTTTTCCACATGCTTTGTCACTAGATCCTCTAATTCCACCCAGCCGCCTGCCCACACCTTTCCTTGCCTTCCTTTAGCCTCCATTTTCTCAATTACAATGTTCTCCTGTTAATCTCTCCTAATTTGGTTGCCAAACTGGACCACCACTTTACTTGATCATTGGCCATTTTCTCTCTACCTCATCTCTTTCATGGTCTCCTGCCAAAACTGTGGCTTTTTATACAGCAGAAACATCAATGAATGTTCAGCAGAGAATCTTTGAGAGACAACTGTATTTTTACTTTTATTCAGGTTTGCAAAGATTTGGTCAATCACGTACCAAAGAACTGAGGAGGCACAAATAATTCAGTTCCAGTTTCTTTTGGCACTTGAGTATCTGCATGCAAACCAAGCATCTGATCCTTTCCCAAGTGTCAGAGTAACTCAGAAGATGAATTTTGTTAATCCTCAAATCTCAAAAGGGTTAGAATACTATGCACTAGCAAAGGCTTATTTTTTCATAACAGATTTATTTCCAATGGCTTATTTTTCCTGAAAAAATGTAAATTAATCATGACTCATTGCATTTCAGGAACTCAACATGCAGTTATTGGCAGTTGCCATCTTTTGGCACCAATCACTGTGTCCTGTGACTGCATCCAGGTGTCTAATGGTGAAACAGAGCCTCCACTGAACTCCTTCCACTCCAGCCTTCTCCCTCTCCACTGCAACTTTCAGGCCCTTTTGTGCTTAGTTAGAAGTATTATTGGGCACAAAATCTGTTTAAAATAGTTCCAATTTTAAATTAGGAAATGTCTATAGGCCCAAAACAATAAACAAAACTTTTTTTTTTTTTAAATTTGCTTAGACATCAACTTGTTGAAAAACTTATCAATGTTCTTGTGACATTAATAAGACATTACTCCTACTATTCATTAGTGGTGATTGCAACACTATTTCCCACTGCTTATGTGAAACACAATCTGAAATTGTTATCAGGTGATAGCTGATCTGTTTACAGTGTAAATTCTGAGAAGTGTTTGTTTTCTTATTTTTGAATATAAATTGCCTTTGATGACTTCCAGGGAACTGAGACAAAATAAATCAACCCACAATTTCTCCACTCAATTAAACAAATAAGAAAGAAGAAGTAAAAAGCAAGCAAAGAGTGCATGGACAGATACACTGGATATGAACATTTATTTGAGATTCCCTGTATCATTTGTTGAGCTGAACTCTTGATTGACTGCAACAAATAAATTTATATCTTAAGAAGATAAAAATGAACTGTCTCAAGGGCCAGGAAGAGCAGGAGGAGGTGGGTGAGTCATCTGAAAAAATCCATCATCAGAACAGCCCCTGAACAAGCACAGCTGAGCTGCACTGCTTACACTGCACTGAAAAGGGATAACAAGTACAGCCCGTGGCTGCACTGACCCATCACTACATTTATTTCCCAGGGCAGGAACCAGCTGGATTACAAACACCCAATTTCCTTGTGCCAGTCTAACATTTGCACTCTCCATAATTTTAAAGGAATACATTTAAAGACTGAGTTAGGTATTTTTAATCACAAATATTAAACAAGAATTAATCTTTGTCAATCTTCTCCTAGTAATATAAAAAGGAAAATAAAACTCAGCAGAAGTCAATTTAATTGGCTTCTGGAGAAAAAGAACCCTATCATTCATTGGCATATCTAAACCTTCTATTACAATGGCTGTTTGATGAAAGATAGCTATTAAAAATAAATTTGATTCTGCCAAGTATAACTGAATATGTAACAATTTTTATAAATTATGAATTTATATTAAGATCCCCCTACTGCCTGAGAAATTATATGAATCATGTTGGAGAAGATTTCTGTTGTAATCAGTATTCCAGGTAACATGAATGTCTTAACCTGAGCCTTTCCAAAGGTGGCCTAAAAGGCTCATGTAAAATACAGCAGGAACCAAAACCAAACAAAAACAACCAAATAAACCAACTGCAGAATTCATAGCTCTTGGCAGAGTTTCCCACCAGCTACCACTGGCACAGGAATTCCTGAAGAAGTCAGGTCCTTCCCTATGGATTCTGAAAGCAATGAGGTAAAGGTTCTTGTTCCGTCAAAAGTATCTTCCTTCTCAAGGCATAAAAAATTCTCAAATCTCTGTAATACTGCAAAGACAAAGCAATGAGAAGCCTTAACAGATCCATTTTTATTAAAAGTAAGCTTTACCCTAGAGAATATTTATCCCTCAAAAGTAAAATAACTATTCTTCTGCAAGAGACAAGACATTCTTTGCCCAAGCCATTCACGTAAACGAATGCCATAATTTCCTTTAACTCTGTAAGCATTAACCACTTGTTTTAAGTTAGGTAACTTTTTATTTTAATAGCAAACTGACTGGTTTGAATTTTTTTTCTATTTCAGTAGGATTTTACAAAACCTTTTTTTAATTTATTTTATTTTATTTTCTACCTCATCTCCTCTCCATTAAAAAAAACAAACCCAAAACCAAACTGTCAAATGTAATAGCGTACATAATTCCTGAGTTTGATTTTCAGGTTTTTCCTGGATCCTCTTTCTCCCTATTTCAAAACCTCTTTTCCTCTGAAGATGTAGAAAAGTATAATCCAAGTATACCTAATTTTATTTTGCCATTCTAAATTTCCAAAGTTCAAAGGGTCATGAAAAATTGAATTAAAAATCAAAAAGAGCATCTCTTTCCCTCCCTCAGTCAATTCTAACTAAAGAGTTTGGCAGGAAAACAATTGAATTACTTTTGCATGGATTAATAGAAACATCCTTGTTCTGAATCTGTGCAGTTGCTACCTGAGATATTGGAGAATTTTTCTGTGCAGGAACTGGCATCAACATACTTGAGTATGAGGAAGAAAGGCAATTTTCTTTCCAGACTGATTCTCAGTACCTTCTCCAAATTCAGCCAGATTCTTTTCACTGTATGGCTCAGTACTGGCCATTTTCTGGCACAGTATGCAGAAAATAACAGTAAATATTATTGAGAGCTCACAAAAAGAACTGGGCTATTACCAACTTCCATTAAGATCTCCTTGGATTGTAAAATATGAGTACCTGAAGTATTTTTTATATTTATTCAATAAGCACAGGTTTTCACATATTATTTATGTAGCAGATCAACGTGATAAAAACTGATAGAAACTGTGTTAAGAGCACCCAGGTATGGAGGCACAGTGATGACAACACAAGGAAACAAGCAAAGACTGCATTTGCAAAGAAAAAGAGATGTGCCTTAAGGAATGGCAGAACAGAGCTCAGTGAAAAGAAGGAAAGGAGGCATGGAAACTGCAATTTTACTGGATATCATAATGATGACAAAGTTCTATAGATAAAACTTTTTCTGGGTAACTCACTCATCTTCACAAATAAAAATGGTTACTGAAATTGAGGGAAAAAAAAAAAAAAGACAAAACAGATCCCCCATTGGTTTCTTGCTAGTCCTCAATAAAAGATTGCTCCCAGCATATTAAAATTAGTCACCATGAGAAATTCTTTCACCATGGCAGGATTGTGGTTCTCAAAGAAGACAGGACAGCAAAACAGGCACCTCTACCCTTAGAGTACTGGCAATAGTAACTACCCTTGATGGAAAAGTCTCTGCTTCAAAAAAACCCAATGTGTTAAACTGTGTTAAACACACCTCTCAAATGACTGAGCTGCCAGACAGGAGCTTTGCAACTTCCAGGTACAGATGGCAAATGTGCTTTAACACAAGGGCTTTCTCCTTCAAATATTTAAAAGCAGTTTTACAGAAACACAGACCATGCACCATATTACACATGTTATCCTGCAACCCTTTTGTGCCTGTAAGCAAGTTTAAATGTCTATACTCAGCAGATAAGTCACTTCCCAGTCCTCAAACTTCTGCTTTTCTAAAGTACTTGCCCGTAGCTACCACATGGTGGTATCCATGCTAACAATTTCTCCTATATTATAATGAAGTTAATAACCTAAATATTTTCAATGGAACTCAGTCCTCTGATAAGAAGATGCCATTTTAGTCAGATGAAAAGACAGGAATGCTAACTTTCCTTGTCAATACCGATCTGGGGCTGGTGCAATTCTTACACAACTTCTGGCAGCCTAAATGCTGAGGGAGAGGTTCAAGCAACAATCCATTAAAGCCTTTATCTTGGACAAAACTGGAAAGTTCCTCCTTTGCTTTCTCAGCACAGCAATTATTACTCTATCTCCTCTAAAAGCCGTACTCCATAAAGAATGGAAAGGATCTTTGTATTTTAAACCCTAAGAAAATAGTTAAGGTAAGAATGAATAATTTTATCAAATAATCTTAGCAATTGAAAAAACGTGATGGTAATTCAACTGCCATCAAAAACATCATAAAGCAATGTTTAGAACACTGAAGGTTATTTGTACAAGTGATCTATTAACAACTTCAAATCAATATTCAAAGGAAGCTTCCAGTCATGCAAGATGCAAACTTAGAGTTAAGAACATAAATCATAACCTTTATTATGGAGGTTGATTGTTTGTATTACCAAAACTAGACCTCAGAAAAAGAACTTGATGACTTCTGTGTTTCTCTCTCATGTAGGTGAAATAATTATGCATCAAACAAAAATACAAGAACCACCTGCACTCCAGAACATGAGCATGAGCAGTGATAGTAAAAACAACCTCTAACAATTTCATTATTAGAACATCCTCCTGCACTTACCATTGCTTTTATAATTAATTGAAAGGTCTTTTTAAGTTACAAGGGCATTTAAAAATAATAGGAAGAGAAAAAAGACAATATCAAGGTAGACTCAGAAAGAGTGGAACAGGATAACAAGAATTCTTCAGTACAATGTACAAGTAAGCATCTTTCTAGAGTGGAAAATGCCTTGAAAATAAATAAAAAGAGACTTGTTCTTTTGCAAAGTGCTTCAATAAAGTATATAACAGATTGTACCAAATGGAATTTTAAAGACAACAAATGTTCCTCTGAAGTATGCTTATAAGCCATGATTATAGATCCTTGCCAAGTTGTACTCAGAAAGAAAAATTAAAAAGTCTCTTAGGAAGCAGTTAACCATCCAATTCTTTATAGTTTTTATATTCTGGGAATCTTTTATAGACCACATTCTACATCAGGCAAATTATGGTCTAGTGACAATAAATACAAAGACAATTGGTTCACACACAGGTGCTAGGAGTATGCATAAGCACCACATAACATAATTAGTTATTCTAATTAGCAGTATATTTCAGATTAACTTGATTTTGACTATTTTCTTAGGGTTCTTCTTCCATTTTTACAAAATACTGATTAGCCAATACCACCTGTAACTTCACTGAACTGTGTTGACCTGTACCCTCCAGGGTGCTGCAAGTTCCCAGACTCAGTAGATTTGGCAGAGTGAATCCCAGTAATGCCAAAAAAGTAGAAAATTTGGAGGGTGTAGACATCATACTTAAAAAAAAAAAAAAGAAAAAAGAAAAAAGAAAACAGCAACAAAAGAAATCCCAGACTAACCAAATGAAACAAAAGAAAAAAAAAAACAACCACAAAACCTCAGGATTTTTCAAATTTCCATCTGAGATTGGAAATGACAATAGTGGAAAAAAGCTTTCAGGGGCTTTAGGAATCCAGTGATTTGATACACTCCATGCTGATGCCTTTGACAGATGATTATTGGCACATCACACATTTCCAAGGCCACCACCTCAAGAAACCAAAATACTTTATTTGAAATTTTTATTTTATTACTAAATAGAGCAGAATGCCTGGAACAAACAGTGCTCCATCTGTTTTCTTCTTCATCTCACAAACAATTAAGGAGACAAAATGATTCATTTTCCCACACCACCTTAAAGAAACCCCTTTCCTTCCAGTCTGGAAGCAGCAGAAGTTTTCAACCCCTCCCTTTTAGATGAGCCACTCTGTTCCCCCAGGTAAATGGGCTGCACACCAACAGGGGCAGTGCACTTAGACTGGGTTCAGGTGAAGGAGAAAAGCTGTCAAAAACTGTGGTTAACTCTCTAGAGATTTCCAAAGAATGGTTTTACACAATAGAAGCTTCAGCAGGTGCTGAACATAAACCTTTGCAACGTCTAAAATGTCTTTGCACAACGCCTAAAATATTTTTAGGAAATCAAAGGGAAGAACAGTGCAGCCTGGCCATGGGATTCAAGGACAGAAACCAGCAAAGGCTGGGAATTTTCCCTCTGTCATTCGTTATATTCAGCAGCCTCACCAGCACCAGGTGCTGCATCCATCCCCACTGAGCCTCTTTCTCAGCACCATCACTGAAACTGGATGAAACTTTAAAAGGGCAGTGGGGGAAGTGAAAGGAAGCAGCAAACGCATCCTTGAAAAGCATAGGGACCTTTCCAGAACTGATACTTAGCTGAACTAACTCCAACCCAGCCTTCTAAAATTGCTGACTCAACCTCCCTCCTCACATTGTTCTCTGAACTCTTTTTTTTCCAAACAGAAAAGGAACACGTGGACTATGAATACCATGAGACTGCCTCTCCCAGCAGCGACTTTTGAGGTAAATACCTGAGATTTTAAATTTTATTTATTGGTAAATCAAAGTCATTTGAAAAATGAAGTGTCCCTTCTCCCTATTCTGCAAGGGCCACAACAGAAAGAAGGAGAACACTGTTGTGCATTTGCCCCACGCTTTGAGAAGTCCTGAACAGAGGCAGATGCCAGCTTTCCGTCCCTCTTGACACCTTCCAAACTTCTCTTCCTCAGTCAGCTCTGAAGGCAGACTCTGCATACAGCTCCTCTCAGAGGAAGAGAGTTCAAGAGCCTTACTAAAACTTTCCATTTACAGGAAGGAATTCAGCCAAACTGGACTAAATCTAAAGAATCTGAAATTTAGAAAACACTGCTGCGTATTTTTGCACTTATCTTTCTTATCCTTTCGTCTTGAAGCAATGGATATGACTTTTGTTTTCTGAGAACCATATTAGCAAGCAATTTTCTTTTCAACACACTTTACTTAAAATTAACTTACAATTAACTTACAATTAACTTACAATTAACTGTGTCATCTCGCAGCACTCATCCTTGTGTGAGGCATATAGAAAACCTTCACTGGGTACCACAAAGATATTTACCAAGCATATACTTAAAAGCAATAACTAAAAGGGTTACCTTATTCTTTTATCTTCAACTTTTTTCAAGTACTCATCTCTCTTCAACACTCCCAATATTTTTTCCCTTTCATGTTCCAACAAAAATGACAAATTGATGATCTCCAAGTGCTTCGTCATGATCCTTCAGCAGTCACTCTATCAATGACCACTTTGCCCAGTCAATACTTGCAATGATTTATTTGCACAAGTCCAAAGGCACGTTTGTGTCAGAGTTACAAGATCCGCACAGTCAAGAGGTATTTTGAAAAATGCTGCTTTAAATTAACTGGGTGTCAAGATGGTACTGCTTTTCCTTCCAGCTACACAAGAAATAAAGGTTTCTCCTTTGTCTCTTCCTTGGGAAAGGCAGTCATTTTCCTGGTTATTGAATGTCCTTGGGTCCTGGCCGGTGCTCACTGCAAGATTGCATCCACTGCAGCTGCAGAATCATCTTCCAAAAGGGCAGTAGTTTGGAGCCAAAAATCACTAGGTGTATTTATATCAAACTACCTGAAAGTCAAAACAAACATGTGTGAGTTATTTTGAAATTACTATCAGAGTCTGATTTGCCAAAAGCTAAATCTAGTAATGGTTTGGAAGCCAATGAAGAATGGCCTACAGACTTACCAGGTTATCTCAGGGGCTACCTATACAAAACTGGCATAAAATTTTGGTGTTTTTTCCTAAGAAAAGAGTAAAAAATCTCATTGTTTCTGCAATCCAGATCCAACTATCGGGTCACTTTCATCAAGTAAGAAAATTGGACAGGAAAGTGACACACAAACTGAAGCACACAACAAGTCAATGCAAGGCAGAAATACAAGTCAGGAGTGCCAGTTATGAGCTTTCTTTTCAGAAAATTGGGAAACAAGCAAAACATAGACAGCTACTTTTGGTTAGACTGCTGTCTTAGACATACAGCAGCTAAGTAATAAAAACACACATGTAAAAAATATACTTTTATTCGCTGCATTTATTTTAATAGGAAAAGCAACAGCGCCCCCCCACCCCAAAAAAAAAAAAAAAATCCCAACACTGGACCATTAAGTTTTTTCTTCAGTTCTTGAAAAAGGTGTTCCTATTCTTACCATAAGACCAAGTTACTTGTAAGCAAAAGGAATAAACCCAAAATGTGAACTGTTTTTTGCCATTATCAAGAAGGTCAGATTCTCCCTTGATCTGCCTAGAAACATGCCTGGTGAAAGTACTTTTAACCCAACCAGATCTTTACATCAGCACACTGGGGAGCCTGGGGCATCAGCACAAATCTCACAGAGTCATTGCTTGTCTGGTCAAGGTGCTCTGAAATTCTGTTTGCTGATTTTTCTTGCAGGGGTAGCACGGGTGACACAAAACATTATTCTCACAGGCTTGTATTAATTTTAATTGGGAAAGAAGCACCAGGTTTTATTGGAAATGGAAAGCCAAGAGGTAAAGGGGAAAGACTGAGTGAAACAATTAGAAATTTAGGATAACAGGTATTAAAAATGTTCTCTGACAGCACCATTATTGTCTTGATGATGTGCTACAGGTAAGCAGGGTTCTTGTAGAACCACAGGGCAGTGGAATGGCAAGCAGGCTGCCAGGAACACTCTACCTTGTGAGGTATTCTGGCACTGGAAATTCAGGGAAGATAAAAACTGATTCATCAGTTTAACATCTGGCCATTTCTTTTCAGCTTTTCTTTTAACTCTAAAGAGATCAGTAGTCCTACCAGACCAATCAAAAGCCTCAAATATTCCCTTTCACTGTGTGTTGCTAATCCTTGAATGTCCAAGGAGATTTTTCTCTCAAAGCAGGGAGGCACATATGACATCCAAAGTTCCTAAAGCCATAATTAGGATCCAGTTGTTTCATTTGCCACCTGGAGGGTAAAATACACAGAGCCCAGAGCAGAACTAAGCACTGGTAAGAGTGATGAGATCACAAATTGTCAAATAAGTCAGAAACAATTTCAGAGAGTGCTACACACTCCTCTACCAGATGTAAATCAGCTAAAAGATCATTCCATTCAGCCTCTTACAGGGAAGAAATCCTAAGACACAGTGATCTATTCAACAAAATTCTGGTATCTCATGCTGACAACTGAAAAATGTTGAACACTCTGTGAATCTTGACTAGAAATCATTACAGTCTTGTTTGTAAAGACAACAGAAGCTACAGAGTCTCTGTAAAAGACAGAGTCTGAAACATGGAGAATAATGCCGAGCATTATGAAGTTTACCAGATGGACAGATAGACATAAATTACATTCATGTTACCCCCATTAACATAAATATGTTTGTAGTAGATTCTATTCTAGTAGAATAACTAAAATCTACTGAAGCTGAATTCTATTCACAGTGGTTTGTGTGGATTTCTTTCTATTTTTCACTGAACATTACCCGAAATTTTTCCTTCAGTCCCATCTATGACAAAAATCTTTTGGATTTTTGCTGTCCTTGTCACCTAACAGAGGGATTTGGCTGCTATCAGGAAATACAATTTTACCTGCCTATGTGTTCAACCAGTTCTATGTAGATTAAAATACATTGTCAATTAGCAACAGAATCCTCCTACAGAGCCAGGATGGCTGCCTGTTCAATGATCTCATACTCAATATTGGCAAGATGGAAACCCCAGCAATGAGAGGCATAAAAAGCAGCATCCTCCAATTATTGCTCTGGTGGGGGAACAGCTCCAGCACACTGAGCACATCAGCAATGCAGGTTTTGTGTCCAGGCTGCAGTAACAGACCTGATGTTGAACAGCTCAGTTTTCCTGTCTGCCCTCTGTCCCACATATGTGCAGCACCAGATAATTGACAGTAAGATTCAGACTCACCTCACCTTCCAGATTTTCTTCTGCACTGGGAAATTGCCGCTCAAAAATGCAATTTCCTAACCAGGTCCTCCCTCCCTGATGAAGCTTCAGCAAAGAGAAGCTCCTATTTGCTCATGCAGGTTTCCTTCTAAACATGTTACACTCATGGTCTCAGCCTAGGTGATATTTTGTACCCCAGGCTAGCTGAAGTAGTGGCAGCACTTAACTTTGCATAACTTTCCCAATTATTTTATAATTCTTAGACAATGTTACCCTTGCCAGGCTAACTTTTAGGGCTGAAGATACTGCAGGTATCTTAACCCCTCAGGAAGCAGATCTAATAAAAAAAATCCTTGATCCTGCATCCTACATCACTCTTGCCTAATTAGACAGATTCTGTGTTGAAGCTCTAAAGGCTGCTGCTTATTCTGCCTCGTGCAAGAGGTGCCCAAACATCCCCCACCTCACAGAAGAGACCAGCTGGTTTGTTCCCCTTCCGTCTGTGGTAAGTGCAGGGCACTCCTGTGGCACACGTGGCTGTTAAACAGGAGAACAACGACATCACAACCTGCAGGAACATTTGCTTTTTGAGAAAGGAGACTAATGAGCAAAGGGATACTGTGTTTAATAATCTACCGCTTAAAACTCCGTGCTTTAGACAACATCTTATTAGAGACCAGGTCTGTGTTTCGAATGAAGACTTAATAGGAAAATTTGTTGTTCTTCTTTCCTGGGCTACTTTTGCTCTTTCTCTAAATGGTCCAGAATAAATTAGCTGACAAAAGCTGAATCATGAATCAACCTAGGGTTTAAAAACAAAACCAGCCAGGGAGCCTTTAAAAAGTGACAATTCTTGTTTTAAAAGACTTGTGATATTTTATTAAGCAGCCCTGGGGCTGATTAGGAAATGTAGCTGTTTTCATCCTAAAGTGAGTGAAGATTTCACACAACAGATCATTTGAGGAGCACTAAAATGTGAATTAGGACACTGGGAAAAATGCAAACCTCCCCTAAAAGGATGGGCTTTGTTCTAGTCTACATTCAGTAGACAAAACTTTTATTTCTTAAGCCAGAGCAAAGCAATGATCTGATATCAGACTAGCAGAGGAAGGAGGCACTTCACTCATTCCTGTTCCACTGTGACATAACCTCAAGGCTGTATGTAAGTGAGCTTCTCAAGCAGGTGATTGATTTCCCTTGGCTCATGAGAAGGGTAGAAAAAATGCTCAGTGAGACTATCCCACATGCTTTTGCCACTTCTCTTACCCCCATAGAAATGTATCTCTAGAATGGAGTCTGACTCTCTGAAGCTATTGTTGCAGGAAGATACATTAGAAGTAACATGCACTTACTAGCATAAGACAGCAAAATTAGACAAAAATTAAGAAAAATGTACAGTTTACAGTTTATCCAGCATATAACTGTACCAACTGCACACAGGTACCATGACTATCCAGAGAACATTTGCTCACCCTCTCAAGACAAAAGAATTAAGGATTGCCTAAAAAAATAAACAAAAACAACAAAACAAAAAAGCTGCAAAAAACCCAAAAATAACAACAAAATATTACAGTATGGAAGAACACACCATTTTTTTTTTGCTAACTCTAGCCACACAGCTGCTGGTGACAATTAGAGCACCCCCCAAACTGAATCTCCCTGAGGGACATCAGTTCAGAGCCACAGGAATTACAGTGAAGCCGCTGCAATCAGTGACATTTGCAGTTAGCACAGGAACAGTGACCATGAGTGTTCTTGCCTCAGGCATCCTCCTGAGCCCAGCAAAACAGTCATCTGCGCTCCAAAACACTTTTGCTTCATCTCTCCCCCATCTTCCTGGGAAGGGGGAGAAGCATCCTGCTCTCTAGGGACAAAGCTGAAAGGAAGCAAGATGAAGGGAGAGGAATTATCCTCTTTTCTTCAATGGCTCTGTCATCAAATTGCCTGATGCACGAAATTGCTCCCACGGCTGAACCATTATGTTTATTTAGCTGGAAGCCAGGACATGGAACAATTTAGTGACTCAGCACGAGGCAACATTTTCCACCTGCCCTGGCTGTAGTGGTACAGGAACCACAGCATTGCTTCACATTGCTCGAGTGATAGAGCCTCCACCTATTGCTGGCAGGAAGTTCTTTGCCAGCAGAGAAATGTTGTTTACACTACATATATTTACTAACATGGGTAATTAGGATAGGCAGAAACTGTATTTTTATACTGGTAAGGAAATTCCTAGCAAGAGTAGCTGAATGCAGCATGATGTGGTGGTTGTTATCGACTTTAGCCACTTCAGAACCTGAGGTAGATCATCTCCTGGAAAGGCACCAATCACTGCTTGAACCAAAGCTGCAGGAGGTACAACAGCCTAGCTGGAAACTCCACAGGAATAGGATTAGTGGCATTGTAGGTCTCTTCCCTATGCTTCAGGAAGCGACAGGTTCCACCTCCCAGCTCAATACTGGCACTGTAGGTCACAGCATGGTGAATCTAAAGCCAGAGCACACAGCTTCAACTCAAAGGAGAAGGGGCACATGTCATATATGTGCTGCTTAAAACACACAAATTCTCTGTACACTGAGTTCATTCACAAGTAAAACCCAAAACTAAGTTGGATCAGTAGGTAGCCACCAAAGCAATGTCCACATCCACAGCTATTTTCCTCTTTCCTGAGGCCCACAGCCGTAAGTAAGCCAATGATGGAGGGGAAGGGCTGCCCACATTAATTCTAATAAAATGGCAGAAAGACATAAAAATACACAAATGTAAAGCTTACCATGCTGGAACTGCAGCAGCCAGTTGGTTTCTCCTCCTGCTCTCACTCAAGCACGCTGCTTGCAGAATGTCATGAACAGGAGCAGGAAAAACCAGCTTCACTTTCCAGCAATGTGTTTGCAAAGGGGACACACCCAGGTGAGCAAACCAAGTGTCAGCAGGTACTGAATGACCAGGAAATGCTTGTTGCACAAAATCAACAAATTTGTAAAGTGAGAAAGAGCCAGTCAGGACACCAAAGTCCAGTGGCAAGAAAGGAAAACCAAACCACACTTATTGAATGTGATCTCGGTTAATTGCACATGGATTAGACCAAGTGAGAGCTCTGGTCAGTATTACAATGTAAATAGTAAGCAGATTCTTTGGCTAAGAGCAATCTTCAAAGACCTTTAGAGATAAGAGCTGGAAGACTTATGAACTGGGAAGTTACATATTGCAATAAAGAAAGGATCGTGTCTGAGTGACAGCAACAGTGTTTGAAGAATCATTTAAAGCACAAATTGGTATCAGTGCACTGGAGTGAATACAGGCTGAGAGAAAAGCTAAAAATATGATTCCTTATGTCTACTTCCTTCTAACTAGTGTAGTATGAGAGTGTTTGACTTCAGAGTAATTAGAAGAACTCAGATTTGTTAATCAAACAAACCCAATAGATTCAGAAGCAGTTCATTTTTTAGGTCGGGCACAATTCCAGCTGTCTGGAAATGTCTTGGCAGAGCTGTCCTGTACCTCCCTACAGAACTGCAGATCTCTCCAACCACAGTTAATGCCTCCGAGCTATATCTAATTTCTACAATTACTGTAATAATATTTCCAAACCAAAATCATGAGTGTTTAAAGACTAAAGCAATAATGTTAAAGGTCATTAAGTCTACGGAGCAGACCTTGCTGTGTAAGATATCAGTAAATTAACTTGCCTGATTATACAAATAAGAGAGCTAGGACTAAGCTCAGCATAGACAGCCTGAGCATTCATTAAACACTGCTCCTTCTAGAGATCTCCCTCTGCTTGTTTTCCAACCCTGATAAAAAGCATTACGTAACACAAAAAAAACCCTTTTAAAAAAAAATACATTACATTTTCTGTTTCTTAGCTGTAGAAATTTAGACTCATGCAACTGCACAGTCAGGTTACAACCCTCAGGAACAGGGAATAGCACTGCCCAGAGAAAGCTCACTACAGAGACACTGCTGGCTGCCACTCCAGCAAGCTTGGCTTATTTTTCAAACTGGGGAAAATGCAGCAGCCATTCAGGCAGGGGATCAAGCACAGAATAGACCAGAGGTAGAGAGAACACCAGGCAGTTTGTTTGTGAGCATGAGCCCATGCTCCCAAGAGATCCTACAAAACAATGAAAGAATTTAACTCCTTCAGAGATGCTTTGGAATAGACAAATAAGTAAGAATCTTTTCTGTATTAAGAGAAGATTCAGGGGAATCTGTCATGTTTAAGACAATTTATTTACAAACAGGAGTCAAGAAGTGGGAAGAATAACAGGATAGGGTGGCAACCTTCTTCTTTTGTTTTGCTCATCATTGGGTAAATACGGTTTACCTTTGGGGCTGAGTATTTAGCCAGGAGAAAAGACACTTCCCAGGGCGAAATGGAAAGAAAATTCAATGCATCAGTTTGTCAAATCAAAGAAACCAAACAGATCTGAATCAAAGAATGAATGAAGGAAAAATATTTCTGCTATTGTTTAGCAAATAACATCTGTGCCATGTTAAATCAGCCATGAAAAGATGAGTTAGGGCTTGAGTCATCTCTTATTGCTTAGTCACAGCGTGTGTGAAGGCAGCAATTCATTCAGCACTGAACTTTACCTTAATGTGTTTAAGTTAATCCCCGTGTTTATACTTTCTGTGATGAAATTGAAAGAGAAGCAGTAAACTGAGGTCAAGAATAGAATGGATTTATACACAGTTGTAAAACAAGTTCTAATATCCACCTTACACATTTTGCTTAATACCTGTATAAATTATGAACTTAACCAAGGCTCACCATTATAAAATTTAACTAACACAGGTTGAAGAAATTTTATCAGTTCTTTACTTCTAAAAATTTGTAGCACCCTTTCCCCACATTACAATAGACATGGCGTTTTGGGAGTGAGAAATCACTTCTTGGCACTAAAATCTCCTAGAAATTGAAAGTAAGCACAATGCCAGCAAGATTCCTAATTTGTCTTTCCAACCACTAGCATTTCTTTACAATATCAGCAGACTTTAGGAGAAAGTGTTCTGATATGATTGCATTTGACACCAGGATCACAGGCATGGAGTAGCTCACACAGGACACCTGGAAGTCCCTCTCATGTCCATTACTGGTCAGATCTGGGCACTGCATTTATTCATCCCCCTTAAGTTCCCTGTCTCCTCTTCACTGGGACTTAAGGCTGCAGCCACCCTCCTGTGTTTGAGATCCCTGGGGCAGTGGTCTGTACTGCAGCACTGTTACAGGAAGCTTCATCTGACATGAAGAAGAAAATGCATGGCAGAAAAAGTGGACTATTTTCATTATTTAACAAGTCTCCCTCATAAAAAGTATTGTTTCTTTTAACTGCAGCAAGTGATTGAAATATCAGCAGATTTATCTGATTTTTCGTCCCAGTAGAATTTTCTCACCAAAAAACCAGCAGCAGATATGTTGCACAGAAATGGATGAGGGTTCTCCAAACTCACAACAGAAGTCTATTTATATCTTTAAATTCAAATGTTTTCACTAATTTGCTGAACTGTGAGTACTCCAAAGGAAGTGCCTTCATTTCATCAAACATTTCACTTTGCAGAAAAACTCATGACTCATCTGAGGTTTAGTCCACTTGAAAAAAATCTATCATTGATTTTGCTTTCTTCATGAACAAGCCAAAATGAAATTCTCTCTGAGCTCTACAGGAGGGCTGCTGAGGAACTGCTGCAGAGTCAGAGGAGTGGGAAGCAGAAACTACAAGAGGAGCCATTTGGGAAGGCATCCACCAAGCCAGTGAAACCCAGTCTGGGCTTGGGGAGAAGGTTACATAGACCTGGTGTGTGAGTGCTTTGAATGAGGAAAGGTACATGTGGTGTGTGTCTGTAGCAGGTGAGAAACCCAGCCCTCCATTATTTCAGCCTGTTGGATGCCAGGTGCTCATCTGCCTTCTGCCACAACAGTGTGGTGTAGTAACACTCATTTTACACTATTCTTGCTAATGACTTTCTATTTTATTAACAGAGCAACTGGATTTGCATTTTCATGAAAAGAACTAAGTTTGATCTCCACACATACCAAAGGTATCTCATCATACATTATATGACTTCACTCTGTAGAGGTGTGAGAACTCTTTAGGAGATTCATCTGTACAGGGTAGGGGTGGAGATCAGGATGGTTTGTGGATTATGGACTAGGTAATCTTTAAAGGTCCCTTCTAGTTCAAACCATGACTCTATTTATGATTTCTCTTATTTCTTCTGACCTGGTCATTCCAGTCCCTCTCTATAAGCAACAGAGAGAAACAGGCATTTCCAGGGCATGACTCACCTCATCTTCACAGGAACATTTTAAAAAGGTCAGAGGAGCCCTTGTCTGGTAGCATCCATTTCTCCCCAGTGACTGTGACGGGGATGAAGCACGACTGCCTCAAATGCAGGCATGCAAAACATGAGCAAATGTGTCCTGCTTCTCATTTCCAGCAGAAAATGGGCTGTTCACAAGGACACTTGTCCAGAAAATACCAGAGGATATAAACAGCTTCATCAGAGAGTGAGATGAGCTTGGAGTGTTGCCTTGTTTTGTTTTCCATTAAATACAATGCTACAATATTTTCCTCTACAAACAAGTAAAGCTAACAGGTCAGGTAAATCTTCCATGCAATGCATCAGTGTGTTCCTCCAGAGTACCTGCCTCAAAATGAACATGGTCTGAAAGTCTGCACATATAAGAACATAATTTTCCAAACTTCTTGTGGCAGGGAGCGAAAAAACCCACAAAAATCCACTTAGAAAATGTATTCTCACAGGTTACACTGCTGTCTGTCTGTCCCTGGGTTGTGCATCAGCTATCAGAGCCCTGAGGATCCCTTCCAGAGGAGGAGGTAGTGGGCTATGTGGAGCCTTCACTCTGCTTCCCAAGGAGAGATTTGTAACAATGTCTGTCCAGAACAGCTCAAAGTAACAGGGGATGGTCTGTGGGGAGCTGCCATGCATCTTTTAGGGCTGAGAAGCAGATTTAGATCAGTGAGAAAAGAGCTGGACTCTGCTGCTGGATCTCATTGGGACCCCAAGGACTCCAAGCAGCCCTTTCAGCAAAAGCCTGCATGGACTGTCTACCAGCAGCAGGCAGAGGATCAGCATCCTTTTTCAACCACAGTATGACAAAGAGAAGTGGCAGATTCTTCTGAAAATACTGTTATTCAAACCAGAGGAACATCTGGCATGGCTTTCATTGCCATTTTAAAACTCTGCCCTTGCAGTGCAGCCCATCCAGTGTCTCAGATGGATGTCTCCTGAGGCAAGGGCCTGCAGCTGAAGCTGCCAGTGCTGAACAGACTGTCTGGCTTCTGTCTGCTTTGCACAAAAAGCAGCCACAACTCTTTGGCAGCACAGTCTCCAGCAGTGGTCAGCGAGCAGCACAGGGCTGGAGGAATAAAGTTCAAAGCTGCACAAGGGGTCACTGTGTGGGAAGTGCTCCAAACCAGAAGGAACTGGGTGCAATTGCTAGACTTTACTTTAGAGAACATGGCAGAAGAGGCCAGATGTCCATTGAAGAAATACCTTACAAGACCTGAGGCCTTGACTGGTCTTTGCTGGCAATCTGATTTTTTCAAGAAAACGACATCTAACATACACAATACTATGATAATTTTTGATAACTGTAAGGAAAGGATCACAAGCTTTCTCATCTACCCTTCTGGCTGTGACCTGCCAAGGCAATTCAACAATATAACAGTAGTGGCTGCTGTACAAACAGCAGGAAGATGCAGAAGCTCTCAAGAAGCAGCTCCTACTCCAGCACAGACAGCCCTTTCATCACCTCTCTCCACTACAAGCTCCCTTTGTTACCATGCCATACACATCTCCCTCTTTCCAGCTAGATGTGCAATTCCAGTGGCACCAGAAGTAGAAGAGTTCAAGAACCTGAAAGTGAACTTCCAGACTGTCTGCCCATCCTATGGCTACTTGTCCAGATTTCCAGAAGAACAGGTGCTGGACACAGGCACTCCTGGGACATCAGCTTTGAGGTAAAATGGGAAAAGAGAATTTATTCAGGAGAAAGACTGCACAGAGCTGCATTCACAGGACATTAATCACAACTTGACCTTTCTGCAGCATCTTTCTGCTTCCTTTTGGCCAGGATTTACTGCAGCTTTCTGCATAGTAATTGTTTCAGACTTTTAATTGCATTTGCAATACAGACAGCTTATGCCACTTGAAATCACACCAATATTTATCATTATGTGAGGGTCAAACTACTCAGTGGTCAGGCTTTGAGACAGAAAGCACAATGGATGCACACTTCCAGTAGAAAATCAATGAAAAGTCTTGCAGAACCGAACAAGTTCTCTGAGATGGTCAGTGTGCACAGAGAAGGCAACCCAAGCCTGCCAACCCAGAAGGGATGGTGGCCTCATGTCCTCACCTGGAAAGAAAAATGGGAGGATGGCCAGGACACAGTCAGGAGCAGCTAAAAGTGGTGTCTCTTGCCACTAGTGCTGCCTCTTGCTACCCCACAGCAGTCATCCCATCACAACCTGACTGTAAAACCAAGTTCCTCCTTTACCAGTACAGGTTTTAAGTGCTAAGGATATATTTATGGAAGCCTGGTTAATAATTTTCAGTGTTAATAGAACTACATTTTTTTCCAGTGATCCAATGGTAGATACAATGTTCCACAGCTGAGCATTTCTCCTTACATATCATGTGTAGCAGCTACAGTTTAATGGATGCCTTCAGGGCACACGGGAGTGATAAGGACACAAGTTTTAGCTTGGGACTGTGGAAAGGTTACTAGGATTCATCTATTCAATCACTGACTCACTCAGAGCAGAGATTTGGAGGAGGTTTTGTTATTTTCCCCACACCAGTCAGTGTATCAGCTTGCTGTTGCTCACAGCTCATGCTCTCAGTCCAGCAGGGTTTCCTCTCAAAGGGATTCCTAAATGCACCTTGTCAGGGGCAATTACCTTGTATTTCAAGACACTCTGCAAAAAATGCCTCCTTACATGATAAATTGGGATGTCTAAGAAAGAGAAAAAGACTGATTTTTTAGTGATTTTTTTCCATAAGAGATCAAGTGATCTTTCCAGTGTGTTGGTTTTGGAACACCACTCCCCAGTGGATACTGCCCTATGTTCCTACATGCAGCCTTCTGGGGACAGATAACCATTTGGGTTCCCTCAAACACTGAAGGGGAAGAACTTGTCAGGACTAGAAATCTGTTATTTTATGGCTGAAGAATAAGCCTCCCCACTTTTTTTTAAAAAGCCCATGATTTTGACTCTGTCTACATCTTTACTTTCCTCTATGATTGCTGCAAACCAGCAAGCTCAAACATACTTTTCCTCTTTAACTCAATGTCCCTAAAGGAATGTTTCCAGAAACCAGAGTAAATAAGGAACAAAAAAGGAATCTTAACAAAAACACTTTCTGATCATTCTAAGTGAATAGACTATAGAAACCCCCACCTTTACCACGTGTGAATATCAATAATATTCCAACCCTCAGCAATTAACCTTGTGTGTGTGTGCACAATCCCCCCATGCAACTGTTGCTCTATTATGAATTATATTCCTGGAATTCTTCAAGAAATAAAACAAAACCTGTAAGTCACAAGGTCTTAGGTACAGCTTTTGGTACTACATCAGGTTTTCAACTGTTCAACACCTTGAAAATATGTCAATTTTTATTCAGCTCACTTGGAAATATGAAAAGATTCTAAAAATACACAACCAAAAATCTTGTTTCCCACAGGATTTCTGTTCCTTTCAACAATCAGGAAAGATAATGGCAAGGCAGCTGCCCAAAATTTGTTCCAAGTTCCACTATTCAGCATTTATCCCATGTTTCATCAGTGGCCCATTTTCTCTCTTCTGAATATAGAATAGAAGACTTGAGCTTTTGTATCATGCTTGTACACATGTATCCAAGTACCTTACAAACACTGATCTTTATATAACAGTTTTGGTATATTAAAAAACCAAAATCCTATAAGTTAATAGTAAGACAGGAATGGAAACACTTCGATAATAAAAATACCTTGATGTCTGGACACTCCAGTTACAGACAGCCTGATTTTTCAATATATTGTGTGTCCATAATCCCACATTATTTTCAAGAAACTCATGGACACATGACAGTTTGAGTGTCATGCCCTGAAGTACAAAATTCTTCACCTAGTTATAGGGAACAGAAATCCTTCACTCATCCTCTTCTTCCCTTTCAAATACATCTGCCTCCAAAAAGCCACAAAACCTATTTTTTAAGGGGGAACACCCCCCATTTATCTGTTACGTATTTTTAAATAAATACACACCAGTGCAGAACTGTAGAGCAATGACTGTTCAGTAAAAAAGTGATTGTGAACAGGAAAACTGGTTAAGTAGAAATCCAGTTACAAGCAACAAGATTCTATTTCCATGTTCCTATTGAACAGAGCATCAAAAATCAACAGGAGATCTGAAACTCTTCTCTGCAACATTCATTTGGAAGCATCAGCACTATTGTAAACATAATAATTCCCACACAGAAGGATAGCAAGGGACAATGACAAAGTCTGTCATGGAAGCTAGATGTCCTGTCCAGATGTGAGACAGCATCTTCCTAGAAGACACTACAGGACACATATTTCTATAAGCTTTTCCTCATGTAACATTTTAAAAAGATGCAGAAATGAAAGAAAAAAAGTTGAAGTTAGAGAGAATGTTATTAGGGGTGTATAATGCACAAGAAGAAGCAGTAAAATCCAGGAAAAGCCTACATTACAAACTGCTGTTCAAAAGCTGAAAATATAACAAGCTAAACATAACTAATGTAGCTTTGTCTTTGCCACACATGATTTAGTGAATAAGAAGCACAGCCTTGTAAATAACATACCTCAGGCTATTAAAAGTACATTGAAAGAATAAAATAGTCTCCTCCAGTGTAAGGGATTGTACTTGGAAACAGATAATTGAAATTTCTCAACTGCTTCAAATTTACCCCAGAAACCTACAGACCAGCCAAAACAAGAGAGGCTAACCTGATCCCTTTACCAACCTGTAATCTTTCTGTAGGGGTAATTCAGTGTTAAATACTTGCTGAAAATAATATCTCAAGACTACCTTGTCTTCAGTACTTGAATCTGTTAGGGAGAAAACTGCAATACCTTTCTGAAATAATTGATCATCCTTAGAAAGAGCAGTTACTTCTCTTAAATAAAGAGTCCTAGAAACTCCAAGCCACATTTCAGCAAATATATTCAGGTTCTCAGTGTCTCCCTCCACTCCTTCATCTCTTATATTTATGAATAAACTACCTGTAGCATTACTGCATAGCCTCTTAAAAAGAGAATCACAGTACATTTTGGAACAATTCAGGATGGCAGATGGAAGAACTTTCTGGTTGAACTCAGCATTGTTTAGTAGCCTGTTTGATGGCACAACTCTGCAGTGCAGCTGTGCCAGCCCATAGGTCAAACACAGTATGAGCTCCAACACTCACAGAGAGACCACAGGGTGCTGAGCTGTTTGCACACCACATCCTCAGTGAGGTCTCCTGCCACAAGGAAACATGTGGTGTTCAAGCAGGGAACACCACTCCATTAACAACAACAACAACATTTTAATCTTTCCTCGAATTAAATTAGAGCTTGAGCAGTTTTTTGGTGCATAGTGAGGGAAAAGGGTTGCAGGTTGAACTGTACTTTTCTACAGAATGGATCAACCTTTAGATCATTGGATTTTCCAACCAAGACATGATCAACTTTCATGTATTTTGGTAATGTTACCAAAGAGATTTAGCACACTAATAAACAGACACACTGTATAAATGACTTAATTTCTCAACATCCCATTTTTCCTTTCTCAAGAAGAATTTTACCATCAGAGATGCAGAGCTGTCAAATCTCAGCTATAAGATTCACTCAACTCCCACCTTAAGCTCCTTTATCTCCCTCACAGCAAACCAAGTGCCTTTCCCCAGTTGTGAACAAACACATCTGGTCAGCTCAACACACATCTGTCAGATGAGATAAGAGGAGGATAAAATCTGCTTAAACCTTAACATCTCTCCTGGTTGTAGCCCACCAGGGAGCCCAAATCCCAGGTGCAGTTTCCCTGTGCAGACTCAACCCTTCCAAACAACCCAAAGTGCATGGGAAGCACCCATCCCACAGCTCAGGGCAGAGGTGCTCCCACAACACAGCAAGGGATACAAGCCTGCACATCAGAGGAACAGAAACAAGAGTTTTGGAGATGATGTGGGTCAAGGATCCCTTGCCCATATGGGAACAAAATCTGATTTTCCAGGCTAGAATCTCCGTGGGATTCTTGGCAGATAAAGGAGGGGCTGTCTCTGTGTAATCACTGAGGAGCTGTATGGGAGATGATCTCACAGGTGGGATGTTCTCCTCAATTGTTTGTGAAGTGAGTAAGCCAGGATCAAAAATATTCTGTTTAAATAAAAAAATAGTAAAACGCTTAATTACTTATACACAGTCCAAATGTTTGGGAACAGGGATGTCCTACCCAGGAAGGCAAAAGGAGAGGCACAATTGGATTTCCAGGTCTCTAGGTGTGGACTAAAATTGATTTAATAAATGAATTAATTGCTCCTAGATGTACTAAGTGCAGGCCTTATTGCTGTTACAAACCAGTTGACAAGAAGACTACTCATGACCTGCTGTGGAGACAAAGGGAAGATATGATTGAATATGAAGTGTATGAATGCCTTAAGACACTAGAACATTCCCTCCAGCCTGTAGAAGGAAAATTACCTGATCACTTTGACACAGATTACTCAGACTTCTCATTTTCCTGCTGACACAGAATTGGGTAAGAAGGATTTAGACTGTAAGATTCAGGAGAATTCTGGGCAATACATGATATATAAAATCTGCTTTGCTTACATGCATAATAGCCCATGAAACTATTCTAAAAATCCATGCACCAATTTACCTGCTCTGACGTCTTTCTTCTATTGAACTCTGAAATTTTCATCAGCTTTTCACGTATTCACTTCAGCTGTAGTAGCAGGCAAAGCTCACTACAATTCATTTAAAGGCATTTAAAGGCAGATTTAGTATTACTTGACCCTCTCCAACTCTTCAATTGGAATGTGTCTCCTGAGTAATTTATTACAGAGATTTCTGAAATAAAAGTTCCACCTATACAAGTAATTTTTATGTAAGTTATTATAAACCTCCAAATTCTTGGGAAGTCTCTTGAATGCTTTTGTTCTGTGATATTTTGTCATGCAAATTATTAGTTCACCACTGCTCATGAGAACTTCTAAACCCATGCAAAAATATGGAAAGGGATAACCCTCCAAGAGGAGCAGCAGGCTGGTACAAAGAAGAAATCATTGCCACCCAACACATGTAGACCACAGTAAATCTCTCAATTCCTGCTTCTGTTGTAGCCAGCACAGAGAGAACCCCATCTCCTGGTCCAAGAGGTTAAGGAAAAGGAAAAACACATCAAGGGCCACGAGGCTCACTGATATTTTGAGCATACCAGAATTGCAGTAAAATGCACACATCATATCAAATTGCTAAAATTCTCCTTTTATTTTCTGTGGCAAGTAAGATTCCTCTTTTCCTGCCTGGCATATAACAACAGGTGGGCCAGGAAGCCTCTTCATTAAAAACAGGGTTTTTCCCATTAAGAAAGGTCCATTTCCAAATAACTTTGCCATGTTACCTATCAAAAATTAGTATTTTGCAATACTCTCATTGATGCTTGGAGACATATACTAAATGAACATTCTGAAAAGAGCACAGAAGTAAACCCACCACATTGCTTTACTTTGTCCTAGGTGAACACCATTTCCATTTTCACAAATTCATACATGAGTCTTAGGACAGGGACTTCAGACTTACAAAGATAGGAAACATTTTCTGTCAGGGAACATTTTGTTGCAGATGCTGTTAAAATTTGCCTGGTTAAAAGCATATTTTAAGCTTGTGGAGGAAGGCATAGCTCATACAAGTTCAATAAGTCTTGCAAAAGCTACCAAGCACATGAAGACAAACTTTCCAATGGTCAACTTCAGTAAATTTTGGAAGAATGTGAAGGGAAAAAAAAACCCCAAAAGATAAACAAAAAACAACCACATGCACAAAATAAAATAAATACAAAATGAAAAGGTATTGGACAACCTGATCTATAAGAATTGTTGACCATGCCACTTATAGTGCATCCAAAACAGTTAATTCCATCTCCTGATCTCACTCTTAACAGAAGGGAGGATCTTTCAAGACTTCTATAACCATCTTTGTCATCCCTTAAACAAAGAAATTCAAACTTCTAGAACAGGTGAGAGTATTTGCTTAGTTAGAGGAAGGAACACTACGCACCAAAGTAAATAATTCCTTTGATGAGTTTCTCATCTAAACCAATACTTTAAATGGTGCCAAAGTTAACTAAACTGTAGATTGAGAGAACAAGGCACTGAAAGCTAAGAATAATACTGTGGGTCATCAATATAGAAACAACTCAGTTTGGGAGGTTTTCTAGAATTTAGAAAGCTGGCTTTGATTTTTAGACTATCAGGTCTATTAATCGCAACACTCCAGACACAAATTTAACAAAGGAGGCACAGGGTCACTGGTTTCATTTAAGTTTTGATTTATGGACAATCATGGGAAGGAAAATGAAGGTATTCCTTGGTATTGCTCCATTCCTTTTGTACTTTCTGGCATAATGTAAATGCTTTTATCTTTTGGTCTCAGAGAGCAAGAAAAAAATGCACGAGCAAAGGTGATGAAACATCATTGTAATGTATCACTGTTAATAGTTGTGAGCTTTAAATATTATTTTGCTGTTTTCCGCTTGGCCAACTGCTCTTTCTTTTTTTTTTTCTTTTTCCATTTTTTCGCAGCTTCTCTCACCCCTCACCCTACTTTAGCTGTCTAGACACTTGAATAATTAAAGTTACTTAATGTGGGGTAGGTGTAACAGTATTTTGGCAAAGTAGTCACTCTGTCTTTAGTGCTCCACAGGAATAAAAGATTGAAGAGAAATGTACCAGGGGTTGGAAAAGGGACTCTGAGGATGAAATAATTAGACCTTGTAAAGCTATCTGGCTTTGCTAGAGCTCAAAGCTATGCTTTCCTTCTTGTTGCAGCCATTGTGACTGCAACAATCATTCTGTTCACACTCACTCTAGACTAAAACCTACTAAAGCCAATCCAGCTTAGATGTTTTTCCAATGCAGAACTGCCACAAACCTTGGAAAGCCTAATTTGGTCATCAAGATAGGCATTTAAACTCTGTCCCCATGAACATGCACATCTCAGTTTTGGGTTTGCATTAAAGCTTGAGAACAAATAGCCTCCAGCAGATTACCAGATGTGCAGGGGTTCCCACATATAACTGAGTGTCCATATGGGAGGGAATGAACCATTTCAATTTGTGTCTGGAAGGACACTGGCAGGACTCTCCCCATCCATTGTGCCAGACTGAATTGTCCATGGGAGCAAAGAGCCCATTTTGAACTGCTTTAAATACAGAGATCTGACCTCTCTGGTAATATCAACTGATACAGCTCTGCTGAAGAAATTGAATTGTCATTATATTGTTCAGTTGGCTTCAGCTCCACTTTTAGTTTCCCTCAAACCCAATACTTTCAATACAAGGCTGTGTGACAGCTCTTGGAGAAAAACCAAAATGTCTCTGGTAGCCAGGGAGCTGCAGTGAGCCAGCACAGCCCCTGAGCACATTAAAGCATACTCTTCCTCTGGTAGAATCACTGGATGCATTTTCATCCAAAAAACGCAATTTGTAGAATTTCTATTTATTTCTAAAGAATCCAAAACATCTCAAGTACCACACAGCATTTTATCATGACCATCATGATCATGCTGACTTTCTATTTATGTTCCATTTCATGCCAGGGCTTCAAAACACAATGGGAGAAATCAGCTTCTACTGCTGAGGGTTATATATGGCAGTGCACAAAACCCACAGACAGAAAGCCAAAATTATGCTGTACCATACTGTGTATTTATCAAATCAACATCCTCAGATTCCATCAGGTATAAACTGGAGATGCAGAAGTAATAAGCTGGGTGGATCAATGCCGTGGAATCTCTCAAACAACAACAGAAAAGTGTTATTTATAGTCAAAGAATCTGGTCATAGTGTCTTAATTTAAGGGTGTAGACATTTTATAGCAAAAAAAGAAATTACATTTGGCTAATTCAAAAACATTTTCTTGACTGACCAGTCAAAAAATTCTCATTTTTAGATTGCTGTGCATTTGGCCTATTTTCTTTTTTCTCTATCCATAGTCACTGGTAAACAAAATACATCAAACCACAGGGAATACATTTCAATATTAGAGGTATTTTCCACTGCTATTTTTAGGTACTCTTTCAAAAGAGTAAGTTTCTGTCTATGCTTTTAAAATGAACCACAAACTGATCAGGTATTCAAAAACTCAACAGAAACCCATGGGAAGCAGAGAAACTCTTTCTAAACCACAGACACAAGTCTCTAATTGTCACTGGCCTCCTACTTATTCCCTGTTTTGTTACTGGTTACTTTGCTATTGGAATTACCAATTAAACAACCACAACAAAAAAAACCAACCCAAAACAAAAATCTTTCATTACTGTGTGAGGCTGTCACATGATGATACATTCAATATTCTGTCCCTCTTGCCATTCCTCTGTTCCTTGAGTGTCACAGTAAAAACTTTCCATCTGGTTTTATTCCCTCCTCATTAATAAAAGCCAGAATTTCGAAAGGGTTTTTTCTGAGAATGCCAAAAAAAAAGTCAGTTTGAAAAAAACTCAAGTTTATACATGAGGTGTGGTCTGCTGCCCAAGAGACTCAGTAGAATCATATCAAATCAGAAGGCAAGAGTATCAAAAACTATTCAAAATACTTTAAGCTTTTTGAGCCTTGGGTAATAAAAAAAATACTTGCTACACACAGCACATACAATAAACTATTCCACCATAACACACTTGTGAAATTTAAGTGCCCTCATTTTTCATGAGCTCACAGGATTTTCATAGTTGAGATCAGCAGTTCTTGTGCTAGTGAAACACTCTGACACACCTCAGCAACCTGCAATCACCCATGGCATACTGTCTGATGGCTGCTTTTGGTGTCAAATCAAATATGATATTGCACAGATTTAAAGTTCAGAAACAGTTATTGCTGTTTAAACATTACTTTTTCAGTTAAATAGAGAAAGTTAAGAATAAAAAAGCATTATTTGTGATATTGCTATGCATTTTAAGGTGGCCCACTACAGACTGAGCCTCTGAATCAATCTACAGTATGTTTAAAATGAATTTAAGGAAATTATTCTTTGGTAACAGAACTGGCTGAGATCAACCCCATAAGAAACCAAGATGTGAATGAGTGCAGAGGTTCAGTGACTAAAATCCAGAACCTTCATGATCTCAGTGGGCACAGGAATGGGACAGAAGACAGACTGCATCGTTCAGAGGGAGGACTTTCACAAGTATCAAAGATCCAAGTCTTCACCAAGCCTGACACTGAGTTCTTAACTGCTTTTACTCCCAAACAGAGGCTTTTCATATTTGGAAACATGGTGTGGCAATCTGATATTAAAATGTTTTCACAAAATTAATGAGAAGTGAGCTCAAAATTTCAATTCAAATATAAGGTCTATGACATTAATTATTTAGACATTTAATTGAAAATGTGCACTTCCAAAACTAGTCTACCACAAATAATTTTGATGTGTTTCTGCTCTCTTCCACAATAAAAGTGAAATGTCACTGGCAAGGTCACGGTTTAAAGTGATTTCATGGCAAACAGCAAACTCCTGCAAAATCAGAGGTTGTCTCAAAAAAAGGTTGTAAGAAAAAATCATCATCGACAAGGACTTCTATTTTATCATGGGTGATACCATTTAAATAATTCCATTAAAGATTTTCTCAATCATAACCAAAACAAACCCCTGCCAAAATACGTTTGGGAAAACCAGGAAATCCAAAGGAATATTATTTCTAATGCCCAATGCTGACTGCCTGGATACTTGGAGAATCCATGGTTAAATTTGCATGAATAAACTCCATTTGGGTTCTGCATCCGCATCAGGACAACCAAAGCCAAATGGACACTCCCTAATGGAAGCACAGGGTTTACAACCCCCCAGGGCACATGGAATTCCCACCCCTGTTCCGGGGCACTCCTCACTTACCCCTCACCAGCCAGGTGACACTTGTGTTTGCACAGGTTTCTCAAACTTCTCCACCTTTCTTTGCTGCCATAATTCCCCAGCAGAGCCAAAACACCAAGGAGGTACAACCTTCTCCCTTATTCATTTTCAGTCTTACCTAATAAATCATTATTCTTCAGTGCATTAATCACTGCCCTCCTCCTAACTGCTTCCTACTCATCCATATTGTTCTGACAGTGAGGGTTTCAAAGCTAGATAGAGTCAAGAACTACATTCCCATTAGAAACTCATTATTTTTCCCCCTCTAATACTTCACATTGGTAGCAACAATAAAGTGAGCTCTAATCTGGATAAAGATGCCAACAGTTAATAGACATTTTCACTACTGTAGCATCTGATTTTTAAAATATTTAAAAGGTTTAAAATGCATCTGTAGAAAAAAGGAAGAGAAATGCTCCTTGAGAGACAAATGTACTTGCACTTCTACTCCAGAGCTTGACTAAAGTCAAGGAAGCTGTTTTATAGTTGGCAACTGTGAAAAACATGACAGAAACAACAGCTAGTTCAGAAAACACTGTTAGAAAAAGTGGCTTCTGCAATGCAACCTTTCCATGCAGGCAGCTGTGTTTTATTTTTTTTTACTAATAATCTCCAGTGGAAAACTCAAATACGTTTCAAGTCTACAGGCTTCAAGAACACTCCCTTTCTTCATTTTTCAGTCTTCTGGGTTACTTTAGACAGGATTAACACTCTCCATTCCCCACACAAATCTCATATTCCTGGCTGTTGATGTTAGCATGCTCCATGATGCAGTTGGTGCCATTGCTGCTCTAATGCCTGCAGTGAATGGATTCCTAGACCATATCTTTATTTAATTGAATATGTATTTAACTAAAGCCTTCCAAATTTGCATGTGTGTATAAGCACCTGTTAATCCCGGCATTATGAGCCTACTTATTTTCTTAATGTTGTAAAAATGGGAATTTGGATCCTTATTTCCTCCATTTTTCTCTTCCATGACTCACCAGGAACCAGGGATTTTGTGCAAAGGTTCAGGAAAATGAATGAGGTTTTAGACCCAGTAGTAAGTAGAACTCTTCCCAAGCCTGACCTTCTCTCGAGCTCTGCAATGGCTGCAGAAGGAGGCAAGCTCAGATTCAAAGCACAAAAAACTCCTCAATAAGCCATCAGCTCTGTCATGCAGTAAAAGCAAATGAAAAATATAATCTCCAAGTGACAAATGGCTTGCTTTCAAACACCACTTTTCCCCAGATATTCAATGGCAGAATCCTTGGAAACAACGTTCCCGTGGTCATGGACATTTGCTTCCACATTATTCAGATAACACTCACAACTTTTTCATCATGCACATAAAAAAAAAAACAAACCCAAACCCAAACACCTCCTTCAAGCTCCACTCCTGTCCAAGCCCTGGAAACACATTGGTGCTGTACACAGTTCCTACATTATATTTTATCTACTGTATCTATTTTATAAATTATACAAAAACTTGAAGACCATCATGCTGTGAGCATGTTTTCCTCCCACCTGTGGAAGCACTGCTACTCACACAGCTTGCCAGGCACAGTTTGTACAGGTGAAAGGTGGCAGAGGGATCCAAAAGTCACTGGAGCCCCAGGTCAGAGACACGATCATGTCCAGCTGCCTGCAGATCACAAGTCATCCCCACACAGAATGCAACAACTCCTAAAAAGCACAGGCTGTGGCAAAATATAATCTCCAACACAAAAAAAAAAGGTTATATGTCAACAATGAGGGATGCCCCAGGTAATTTAAGCATTCCAGAGGTGCATTTAAGCAAAGCTGCAGAGCAACACGCTTTAAAATAAATAAAATGCTCATTTAAGGAGCTTCCTGTTAATACTCATTTGTGGAATATGGTTCAAACCACAGTGGAATTTTGTTTCATTTCTGATTCCATTTCTGTTTCTAAGCAATACAAAAAGCATACCCGGGGAAAGCTTATGAAGAAAATAAAAATGGTCCAGATTAGAGTAATTGAATATAGAATTTTCATTGCAGGCAGAGAAAGATTAAAAAAAAACAAAACAAAAACAAACAAAAAACCAAAAACCCAGACAAATTCAGTTCTTAAGCAATTGATTCTGTCCTGAAGCTGTGCCCCAGGATATGGAAAGCCACACAAAACAGGGTCAGTCTGTCACACCTAGGACAGACTGAGAGATGAGCTTAAAACAGATTTTTTAATTTATTTTTTTTAACAGTTGGGTCAGGATGTTTGGAACAAAAAGAAGAAGCAGAAAACTTCATTTTTGTATATTGTATATATAAGTTTATGTGTTCCTTCAATACAAAGAGTTGAGAAAAGTTACAGTGAAATTCAAAGAGACACACATATAAGAGCTTCCTGTGCCTACCACAAATTGTCCCCTACCTACCACCCTTAGAACCAAATCCATGCTGGTCTTCAAGGTCTATTCTCCCCACTGTGCTTTCTTATTCTGCTTTCCTACACTTCCAGGCTCTGGGACAGCAAACACAGGAGTGTGCTCATCCCTGGTATGAGCAAAGTTTGATCAGAAGGCAGAGCAAACGTAGGCGAGGCAAACAGCAATAAAACACTGGGAAAGAGAGCTCAGTCACAGCAGCCCTGCACTGCAGATGTCTTCAGCCATCATTCTAGCAAACAGATCCCCTTCCTCCCTCCACCCCACAAGACCAAATGAATTACTAAGAGAGTTAATCATCAGATATGAAATGTATCTCTCTTGATAAGGAGACTTAAAACATTATGTAATATGAACATGTTTTGTAGACAGGCAAACAACTGGGTGACTGCACCATCACACTGGAAGCTGTTTAATAAGATCCTTCATGCCTACTGTCTTTCCACTGTAAAAAATATAGCTACAACCCAAAATTCACATAGAATTTTGGTTAAATAAGCATTTCTTCATCCCTAAAGAATTTAGGATTTCAACCATCATGAAATCTAAAAAAGTCTAACATGCTACTAAGTACTTCTTAAGGGTAAACATAGTGCTGAAGGCTGCTTAGGAACGTTAACATGTTAAATAACTTCAAATATTTAAACACTTTGATAGTGTCTGGGAATTGTACCCACACCTGAGTCTTACAAACCACATTCCTCAAACCTTACTCAGATCTGTGAATAGCAACTCTCATTGCAACTCTCATCTTCCATAATTGCTTAGATGGAAGACAGAAACATGGAGACCCCTGGACAGATTGCATGTGGGGAATAATTTATATTATAGATACACAGAAAAACTTATAGTGAAAGTCTGAACCATTGATGTCACACAAACACAGAATGACTTGGTTGAAAGGGACCTAAAAGTTCATCCAGTTCCATTCCTCCTGCCGCAGGCAGAGACAGTTTTCACTGGATCAGGTCACTCAAAGTCCCACCCAACATGGCCTTCAACAGTCCCAGGAATGGGTCATTCACAGTTTCTCTGGCAATCTTCTCCAGGACCTCACAACCTTATGGTGAAGAATTTCTTTCTAATACTCAATCTGAATCAACCCTCTTTCAGCTTAAAGGCATTACCCCTTGTCCTATCACTTTATGTCCTAGTCAAAATTCCCCCTCCAGTTTTCTTGTAGTCCCCTTTAGGTACTGAGAGGTGCTACAAGCTCCCCCCAGAGCCTTCCCAGGATGAACAACCCCAACCCTCTCAGCCTGCCCTCATATCAGAGGTGTTCCATCCCCCAGTTGTGGTCTCCTCTGAACTCACTCCAGCAGGTCCATGTCCTTCCCACGCTGGGGGCCCCAGAGCTGGACTCAGCACTGCAGGTGGGGTCTCAGCAGAGCAGAGGGGCAGGATCCCCTCCCTGGACCTGCTGCCCACAGTGTTCCTGATGGAGCCCAGGACACGTCTGGCTTTGTAGTATAGAAGGGAACACGGCCACGTCCTGCAGGATTTCTCATCAACCAACACCCTCAAGTGCTTCTCCTCAGGGCTGCTCTCAGTATTATTGAGCCTGTTTACATCAAGGCAGCAAAGAAAGCCTTGGGAAGCAAAGAAAGAGAATGCATGGAGAGTGTGCCCTCAGAGATGATGAAGTTTTCCTGATTATATGCCTAATCGAGGCAATAAGATTTCATTGTGATCACTTGTTCTGGCATCCCCTACATATAGCCCATAAGATTTCCCCATACTAAGTCCTGCTATTAATAAACCTGCCCTTAGTAAAAATACCCCTGGTCTAGTTTTTCATGATGAAAACCTCTAAGAACTGACTAGTCTAATGAGTACTTTTATTTTAAAAAACTTCCCTCTCTGTCCAGCCTCAGGATGTCTAACTTCAAATTTCCAGCACTGGCTGTTCTTAAACCCCTTTTTCCTTGAGTAAAGAGGCCATTCCTCACCTCAACCTTTCTAGGCAAAGATCCAACCACTTCTTCCTTTTGGATCCACCAAAACCAACATATGCTCAAAGCGTCTCTACTACAAGGGTGTTTAAAATGCTTAATGGGCTGCACCATGAACAAATCTCTCAGCTGAATGGGGCACAGTAAAACAGTAACACTTGTGCACTTCGGGCGTAATTGTCCAACCTGCTCCTCTATCTTCTTAAATTCATTGAAAAGGCTGCTTCCCTGGCAGCCACGTTAAATGTTTCCTGCCAAGGCTTTCCAAGAATCACTAACTGTGGGGTGCAAAATCCCTAACTGTTCCCAAGCTGTGACTCCACACTTGGTGATTGATTAGCTGCTTCCAGTAGCTATCGAGTATCCAAAACTACTGTGTACTTGGTTCTCAGCCTCCATCATCTGTTCTTTTCTTTGTATTGCCCTAAAATAAAATCGAAGTTATACGTTATTGTATTTAAGAATAGGTAACTATACTTTTTAAAGGAAGGAAAAATCAGGCAGCACACGGCAAGAGCCGATCTTCACCTGGGCGCCAGAGAGCCGCTCACCTGCTCAGTGGCGAAGAGAACTCTGTGCCCGTCCTTTATGGTCCCTCCCACGGCACAACAACCCCAGACGGCATCGCTGGCGGGCATGATCCTCCACCTTGGATTGTCACAGGTACACATTGTAGAAAGCATTGCTTAAAAATAAAACCCCAACCAAATATGCAGGCATCTCCTATCAGGTTATTAACACCAAAGCACCCGGTCTCTGGAGGGGGAGCCGGGCCAGCGCAGCCCCCGCTCCGGGCAGGGCGCAGCCGGGAGGGTCTCCGCCGGCTCCGTGCCGCAGGCTCCCTCCGCGGGGTAAAGAAGAGGAAAAAAAAGAGAACAAACCCAAAACACCCCCCCAAACCAGTTGCTATTAAGAATGACGGACTCACCAGGAACCTCGGCAGGAGAGGAAAATCACGTACAAGCAGCACCAGCGCTGCCGCCGCCGAGGGCGGCTGTGCCAACTCCGCAGCCCGGTGGGGCTGGCCGGGGGAGTCCCTCTCCCGCTCCCGGCTCGGTCCCGGAGCGCACAGCCGCGCCGAGCCCGGACAGCCCCGCGCTCACCCGGGGCAAGGGCAGGCTCGCAGCCGCACCGAGCCCGGACAGCCCCGCGCTCACCCGGAGCACCCGCGTCCGCCCGCGCCACCGCGCTCCTCCCGCAGCCCGGGGCCCCCGGCGGCCGCTCCAGCACAGCCGTCCCCGCCGCCAGCGGAGCCGCCCCCCCCGCCTTCCCCCCGCACCTCTCCCGCTGCCGATCCCCTCGGCTGCGCTCCCGCAGCGCCTCTCCCAGGCTGGGAGCAGGGCCGGGATGCGGGACGGGAGCTGGGCTGGGATCCGGGTTGAGACGCGGGACG
>VYXF01000614.1:118925-131518 GCA_013397295.1 Polioptila caerulea | reverse complement strand
GAGCGGCGGGGAGCGGGGGGGGGCGGCCGGCGGAGCGGGGCCGGGCGAGAGCTCCTCCGCAGCGGCACCTCTCCCCCCTCCTGCTCCTTCTCCCCTCTCCTCCCGCTCCCCGTCCCCTCGTTCTCCTCTCCCTTCCCGCTCCTCCTCGTTTGCAGCCCCGGGGTGCCACCGCCGTCCATGCAGGGGGGACAGAGGGGACCCAGGTCAAGTCACCCCATCTTTCCGACCCCGGCGTTGGGGAGGGCGCGGATCCCCTTGGCATCATCTCCTGGTTTTCAGCGAGGGTTTAGTAGTGCGGAGCTGGCAGCTCAGGGGGCGATTCTGTGATTTCTCAGGAAGGATTTGGAAAGGGAAAAAAAACCCGTTATTTACTTCACAGTTTTATGGGTTTTCAACCTTTATTAAATAACAGGTGTATCTGCACCGGGTGAGGGAAACATCCAAAAGGTAAAACTGTATTTAAGAGTATAATAAAAGGCACTTGTCATAGCTGTCCTCCTTACACCTATAGGCAGCACTTATTAAGCTTTATGACCATCACTTCATGCGGATCAAGTGAGCTGGGTTTGTCAAGCAGCTACAAGTATTACAAAATATTTCAAAATTCCAAAGTGACACCGAGAAAACGGCATCTCGATTAATCCAGATGAATAGAATAATTCATTTGCCCTCAAGCACCTGAAGAGCTCACATAGCAGGCATCTAAGAAAGATAAGGAAACCAATTTAGCACTTACATGCACTTCCTTACATGTTAAAATACTATTCTGAAATTGGTGGAATAAACAGAGTTAGGCCGCATGAAAATAGCTGAGACTTTCTTTTTCATAGCTGTGAAATTTTATCACTTTCAAAAAATTCTGATGCATAAAACCAGAATCTCCTGCTCAGCTTTCAAAAAAAAAAATAATAATCCAGCATGAAATTCACAGTTTATGTACAATAGCAATGTAATATTGCTCATTACCCTCAAACTATTTTTAAAAAAATGCTGGGTTTGTGTTATTTCAAATAATGCATGTGTTGGAAAAATTTAATATTGGGAGCTACAATATTTACTTGGCTGGTATACAAGTACACCACCATTGGAGGGTAATTTGAGTTGGCTACATGCTATACTCACAACATTGGGTTTTGACTTGTTCAGGCAAAGCTCTTGAAGGGACCTGTGCTAAATTAAATGCTCAGGTACATCCTCTGCCTGCAATTACTAGAATAACACATTGTTCTCTATAACAATGTGAATCATTATCAAAAAAGCTACCCAAGTGAATACATTCTATAATTCATGATTTAATTTAAAGTATTAAAACAACAGCTCCAGGTTTACATGGGGTTTTTTACAGTTTCATCTCCTAAATGTTGTTTAGGGGCTGGTGAAAGGAAGGGCTGACACAAAGCTGTTTGCACATCAAGAGCTCAGCTACAGCCTTACCAACCAGATATCCAAGTACAAGGAGAATTTCTGAGAAACATCACAGACATCATTTTTGTGTTTCTTTTGGGACAGAAAGCAGCCATTCACAGAAACTGAGGGCCCTATATAATTAAGGTAGCACTACCCATACCAGCCCGTGTTTATTAATCACCCTTTGTGATCCATGAGAGACCACATGAACCAAGGGATTTGTAAACCAGGATTACAGAAATCTGTGGCCTATTTAGAATAAACTGTTCTTGTTGCTATTTGGTGACTCCCATCTCCATCAGTTACACTTGCATTGAAGTGTTAAGAATTAAAGAATTAGCCAGCTGTGGCCCCAGGCTGCAGCTTTAAGGATGAATTCCAGTGCTTGTGGCCCTTTCCCAGAGTACTGTGACAATTTTCTTGTCCTCTGGGACAGAAATTTTTCAGTCATTTTTTTTTCCCTGGATGCAGAACTGCAAATTCCATGCACCAGAAATCAAGGAACTTCACTATTTATTGATATTTTGGTTCACACAGCCACAAATTCTTCCAAATGGGAAGAACTTGTACAAATCACGCAGAGGTAAGTTCAATAACATTAATGAACAAAACCTAATTTCCTTCTATTTCATGTAGCATTGAGCATCTGTAAGCTTTTATTTCTCTTCACCTTAATCTGATCTACCAGTAAATATCAGAAAAATAGGCTATCAATGCAATTTTCTAAACTTAAAGGTTTTGAGTAAGAGATCATATGCCATGAAACAGAAAAGAGATTTTCAAGAAACACCCGTAGCTGTTAACAGTGAGAGCTGCTCTGGAATAGCTATTTACACTTTTCTCCTGGATAATACATGTGCTAGGAGTAGAACTTCAAAACAAAATTAAAAAAAAAAAGCCTTCATGGAAGAAGCTGAGATAGGCAAGTTCTCATTGTCCAGTTGAGCAGTCCCTGGGCTATTTTCCAAAGTGTAATTGCAGTCATCATGGAGAGAGGAGTGTGCATTTTGCCAACTCTGTGCTTGAGGCTTTGAGCTATCACTTCCTGGAGGTATTCATAAAAAATAGAGACCTCAGAAGTACCTTCTAGCAGTCAAAAAATTAAGGAAGATATTTCAATGAAAGTGTCCTATTTCTGTGGTTCTTTTTTTTTGTTTGGTTTTTTTTAAAGTGGTTTGAGGTCTTGTATGTTCTGCATTTTAAATTAAGGACTTCTTGGCATTTCTGTAAAAAAACTCTCCGTTAAAATTTTAATGTGGCCTGTGATACTGATGTGCTTCTTTGTGCTTCCAGCTAAAAGGGGAAATTTATGTTTGGAAAAAATGCCTGATTTGATGCACTAATTAATAAAAAGGCAAGATAATATTTCAAAAAAGAAATACAGTAACTACTTCAGGAACAATAGCACCATGCTTCTTCAAACTATTCATCAGTTCACTCAGAGTTCCTTCTTGAAAAAAGGCAATTTAATTTAATCAATGTTATTATGCCTGCTGAGTTAATTTTACTTAAAAATACATTTAGTGTCTTTTGAGGCTGTTCCTTCAGAATTCCTGCTTGGTGAGCATGTGACATACAGGGTTTGTTGGAATTTGACATAGCCCCAACAATCTTCTTTTCAGTGTACATCATGAATATTCCTGTGATCAATACAACTAAGTAGAATTGCCATCCAGACCCACCTGCTTTTCTTAGGACTTGGATTTTATCTTTGTAACAATGGCTCTGGGCTGCAAGTCAGAAGTTCTTGTCCATGAGCTTGCTTGACCCACTGTTTTTATTTATGTGACATGAAGAGGTTTTCTTATCACAAAGCCAAGCTTCCCTCTGAGAGACAAGTGGCATTTTCCAAGGTTCATTCCAGTTATTCTCTGTCACCTCAGTGACAGTGTCACCTCCTCTTCCTCTCCTTACTAAGTAAGCATTGTCAAAACCAAGCTGCAGGAAATGTTATACAAGAAGAATGAAGCCTCTTGTACCAGAGGGTAACACTTTACAAAGGTTTTTCTTCATGTTAGTTACTACACCAACAGGAAAACTACATGTTACAGACTTAGAAATGAAAAAGGGAGAACTGGTGACAGTAGCTCTTCTGAGACAAGGCCATTTCTGTTTCAGCCATTGTAAAGATTTAGAAAAGCAGGTATTTACAAAAAGCTTTTCAGAGTAATTACAGCATCTCCTGTTCCTTTTAAAGAAGAAGTTAAAAGCAGACTCAGAGAAATATCAAATGCAGCAACACATTTGTACTTCCCTTTCTCACATCTTAAAATGAGGAATCTATTTACTTTCTCCTGCTTTTCTTTGGTACATTTAAAAGAAAAAGAATAAGAGAAGGCACTAATTAGTGCCTCACTGTGCTGTATGAAGCCAGTATTTGAATTACTGCCCAGAATGGACTCATGCAAGCTGAGGGAATGCTCTTACAAACTCCATTACTGTGTGTACTATTTATTTAGACAATTATTTTGGTGTCAGCTATGCCATTTTTCACACAAGAAAGAACTGTGCAAAGTGAGTCAGAGCTGTAGAATGAAGTGCAGTATAAAGAATGGCTCAGTAAACATCCAGGTACCTGGTGTTCCATGTTGAAAAATATTTCTCCAGGCAGCACTGAAAAAAAACATTGAAAGAACTTAAACATTTATGATGCACCTGTAAAGCACAGACTGAGACCCAAACATATAATTTCATCCTAAATGTACCAAAGTACATTTTAGAATTATCATGTTACTTCAAAACAGCTATCTCCAATTTTACTAATTAGCAAATTAGCAGTGAAATAATTGTGTTTTTCACAAATGTTTTATTTATTATTTACAATTATTTATTGTAAATAATTTTAATGTCCTCTACAACTTCAGAAATGTTTAATGAAACCAGTTGATTTTCTACATATAAAATTTTTAAGGTTCATTAAGAATATATTTCAAGACACTTAAATGCTATCTTTGAACTAATTGTCAGTTGACAAGATTTAGGAATTTTAGAAGATGCAGAGGAAAAAACTCCAGAACAACCCTAAAATTCCGCACAATAGAGAATGAAGAGAAACTAGCTCCCTAATTATTCTTTTTTAACACTTATCCTCAACATTTTTGCTGGACCTGTGAAGAGTTATGGCATTTCTTCTAATAAACCTCCCTAAAATTCTACAAGATGACTACAGTTACTCTGCTGAAAATGAAGACACAGACCCTTAGAACCTGTTAATAATATATGGACTGCAGAAATTTCTGGCGATTCAGTCAAAACTCTTCCTTTTCCTCTGTTTGGTGCTGCTGGACTTCTCTAAAGCCAAGATATTTCACCCACGTCTTTGCATCATCCTGACTCACTGCAATACTCTGGTATAAGCTAACCAAAATGAGTCTATAAAACTGCAGGGTTTTATTGAATTAACATGGTGTACCAACTCTCTGATCCTCAAATTTGTCTTTCTGTGGAATTATCCTGCTGCAAGCGAAGGTACTTGTTGACACCAGCAATGAACATTCATGGCAGGCTTTATTCATCAATGCTTCTCATTCTGGTCAGAAACTGGAAGGACATTTTAGCTCAAACAAATCTGTTCAACTTGTCCTTGACAAGAAACATTGCTGAGGAATGGAGAAGCTGCTCTCTGCATTTAAAACAGGGCTTGGAAAAATTACTAGGGTGACAAACTTACATCTGCACAGCAAAAAGTACTTCCATTTATTTTATAAAATAATTCTTCACCACTTAGAAAACTCAATGACATGGAAAAAGTCTCTAATTTGTTTTTATTTCATTTGCATGATGTTTTGCTAAATGCACTTGTTCACAGTAGTCCTCTTATGAGGTGGTTATTGCTAAGAGAAAAGCTGTAAAGAAGGGGCTCTGAGCAATCTGGTCTAGTTGAAGTTGTCTCTGTCCCTGGCAGGGGCTGGAGCTGGATGAACTTCAAGGTCCCTTCCTAACCAAAACCATTCTATAATTCTGCAATTCTATGATTTGAATCAAGTGCTTCTTCAACATGGTTTAAGTGACATATAAACACAGTCCAAATGTGCAGCCTTGAACGCTTGTAGGGGCTGCTAGGTTCCCATGGAAGTCTCTCTGTCACTCCCCTCAGCTGGACAGGGAGTGAAAATATAAAAAAAAGGGGTGGAGATGAGGACAGGGATAGCTCACTCACCAGTTACTGCCACAGTAGAGCAAAACAGGCTCTAATTGCGGAAATAAATGTATTTCCAACCAAATCAGAGCAATGAGAAATAAAAACAGATCTTAAAAGTATCCTCCTCCCATTGATCCCTTTTACCAAGGCTTAAATTCACTCCTAATTTTTCTACCTCCTCCCAAGCAGCACAAGGCAGGGAATAGGGGCTGGACCACTCTGCCTGTTGGCACTGAGCCTTCACATCAGCTCAGCTTCTTGTGGTGTTTACTCTACTTTAAAAATAGCATGTGTCTGGAGTTTTCCCCCAAACCACAAGAAAAAGAAAATAATCAAAATCTAAGTGCATCCATGTAACATTCCTGCCAGTTTTTAATTCAACACCTAATGGTATGGCATTTTGCACCATGTGTAACAAGAAAATGTCAGGAGTGCACCCCGGTCCTGTAATGGTTATTTTCACCTCAATAAAAATAAACAATAGTGTAAAAGATAAGTGCACTGGTCATGGTAAAGAGCAATATGTTTTGTTTAACTTTCATGCAATTAAGGTCTTGCACCCCAGAAAGAGACAGCAGTGTGCCTTCTCTTAATGCTGATACTGATGAATTTCTAAATTACAAAAGACTGAGATTAAGACTGAGATAAAGTATGCGCAGCATACTATAACAAAAATCACAGGCTGGATGTTTTTCAACAAAACCTTTTTAAAACACTTCTTATTTTCACTTAAATGTTTATACATCATGAAATCTGTCGTCTTCAAGCACACATGTTGTGGGAGTTTTTGGGCACAAGTTCTCAAAATTTATAATTTTACAACAGCATTATGATGACTGCTTGGATAGCATTTAAAACAACACCATGTATTTTAAGATATTAGCTAATATTATTTACCAGGAGCAAATGAAGAGTTACAAACATGTGAATAGGCAGTCTTGGTACATTTTGATGTTTGCCCAATAAGGTCACTGAAGGTAATTTTCTTTACCACACATGTCTATTTACAGAAATATTGAAAAACAAAACAGCTGTCTCAGAAATCATTCAAATTTCTGAGCCTTCATAGTCATATGAACATCCTCAATAAGACTTATTCTGGTTCTCTGGCTTGGAGATTACCCTTGCATTTAAGTAAATCAAATCAATTGAGATTTCAATATAGAGATCACACATTCTTCCTGAACCATCTGTGGTGAATTTTGATTTGTAGGAGGAAGTAATTCAATACATTTTTAACAAATAGGTCTGGAGCCATTCTCAGGTGAAATCAGCCAATTTATGATTTAAAAAAAAAATGTATAAACTCATGGAATTTATTTGCTTTACAGTATTTATTTTAAAAGTTTGCTCACTAGAAATTCTTACTAAAATGCTTTGCACATTGCTTTGCTAATGACTTTGGAAAAGTAAAATATATTCTGTAGTGCTCATTTTACCTTCTTGGGAAATAAAGTCTTTTCTGCTCACACACACAATTATATATTGAATTTCTGAATCCCAAGGTACAGCTATAATTGGTCCAAAAATTGTTAATACACTATAATACTTTATCATAGATTTTAAAAACTAGTCATATATCCAAAATACAGTGTCCCTTACCTTAGTTAGATATATTCTCATTTCTCTATCTTACTGAAACAAAAATGTGACTTTCAGAAAAAGACACAAGCTGTAGGATGGAGAATTCCCAGTCCTGTGATATGTGCTAGGCTTTTCCTCCAGCATTCTGCTCCTGAGCTGTTCCTGCAGTTCCTTTTCTGTATTTATCACATAATGAGGAAAACGACTAAAGTGGAGCAAATGATAAACAAAGCATCTTCCTCTCCTGCTCTAAAAAAGTTGGAAATCAAAAGTCTTCAAGTAATACCTGCCACCCAGCTGCCTTTTTGTGCCTCTGATTGCTGAGTCTCACTGAATAAAGCTATGCTGGCAGCCAGCAGCTTGGAGAACAGTGCTGCTTCCAGCCGTGATGTGCAGAGGGAGCTGGGGTTGCAGGTGTGCTGGGCTGAGGCAGCAGCTGGGCTGATGGGCCCAGCCTTGGGCAGTGCTGGATCCATCCCCAAGGAGGCTGGAACCAGCTGTGCCTGACATGGAAGCAGCTCCTGGTGTCTTCTCACAGAGCCCACTCCTGCAGCCCCCAGCCACTGCATGCACATTACCATGCAAACTCAGCTCAGGGGGTTTGTGCCATCATAATTCTGTGCCAGCACAGAAGGGAACAAAATGGGAAATCAGATCCCTGGGTTAAGCCATAAACCTGTTGTTCTCTCTATAGGCAAGATTTTGCCTATTTCCTAAAAGCAACAGACAAAATTCTCCTGAAGGACCATCACTGATGGTATCAACAAACCTAAGACCCTCTATCTCTTTATTTGAGGCTAATATCTATATTTAAAAACTGGGAAGATTAATGAGATACATCACTAACTTTTCTTCTGTTGGGTGCCAAGGTTAATAATGAAGAGCTGGTTCCCAGGACAGCTCTTCATATCCTTTACCCCTTTCCTTTCTCCTCAGCTTTAGTTTTGAAGATGCTGGAAGTTTATATGGACAGGAAAATCCTGAAAACATCTTTAAGGACAAGTACCAGCTTCTCCTCAGGTAGTTCATTGCACTGATTAAACACTGCCCTGCACAACAACAATCAGTTCTTTTGACAATTTCCTTCTACATCTTGTCAGTGCCTCATCCTACCTTCATCAAACACTTCATTGCCATATTTGCTCGCTGCTGGCAGTGTGTGCGTGCAGTGTGAAAGAGTGAAAGTTGTTCTTATCATGGCTTGTTTTGTCCTGTCATGAGAGCCACAACAAACATCTTGCCTTCAGTGAGCAGGTGAGTAGTTCCCACAAACAGCATTTCATTCAAATTTCTGCTGAAACTCTGAGATCTGAAATGTCAGCATTTCTCATGAAATAGAAATTTAAAATGTCGATCAGTTTTTATCCCAAGTGTTTGTACATGTTGTACTTCACAGTAGGTTTTGTAAAGTTTTCTGGACACAAGGACAAGACACTGCTCCATCTACTTCCTGCTAAAGCAAACTTCAAAGCTTAGGAAGTGAAGGAGGCTGTGCTCATCTCCCCCTCCAGTTCAGTGGTTTCTATTTGAGTTGTCATGTTGTGTAGCAATAATGCTCCTGGCTTGCTGTGTTAGAACCAAGAATTTTTCTAAACAATTGTTTAGTGACCATTCAGCTCTTCAAAGAACTTCTAGCAAGTCACTGCACTAACATTAAAACAAGTTTCAGGAAAAAAAAGATAAACAAACCCAAAACTCAGAAAAGCAAATAATTAAAACCAGAGTCAGCTGGTCTGGTCTGGCCAGCAAAAGAGGTGCCATGTAGATTATCCCAAGAGTCCATCTGATGCCCTGTTCCAAGCCCTGTGGTACAGTGAGTGTGTAGGAAGAGAGCAAGAACAAGAGCAGCTCCCTGTGACTCTTCCTCCAGCATCCAGCCACGTGTAGCTCAGGGTCTAAGTCAGGAAAATTAAACAGAATTCTACTGATTTTGTATTCCACAGTTTAACGTGGATGTGGAGGTTTAAATATTTGCTACAATGTGAAGGATAAATCAAGAGAGGAGGCAGATGATTTTAGCTGCTTTAGTACTCACAATTTTTCCTGGCTGCGCTCAGGCAGCGCAGGAACTGCACAGCCCACAGAGACTGCCACCTCTCCAGAGCACCAAATCCTCTTCAAATATTTGCTTTTTAATCAACAAGTAATTTCAACCTCTCTGTTTGTTCTCTTTCTTGTTAAAAGCTCCTGTTCTGCATTCGAAAGATGAAAGCCTACAGTTCTTTCACATTTATGGCTGTATTTCTGAGCCACCACTTTCAGCACTTTTCACATTTCCTATCACAGTGCTCAGAACTGATTATACTGCCAATCCATTTACATTTTCCAGTTTGCAATTTGCAGTAGTGTAATAAAGAGTTAGGCAGTGTTATCAGTTAACTCCTCCTGAAAAGAAGTGTGCTGGCTCCTTGTTAAAATTTTGGATTTAAAAAAAAATTTAAAAAATACTGGTGATTTAGGTTATTTAATTCAGATTAAAAAAAGAATTTATTAGGAAAGAAAGGAAAATACCTCCTCAATAGTTGTGAAAGTTGAATAAATCCATGTCTAAAATTAGCTCAAACATTATTTAATACTTCCACCTCTCTAAAGGCCACCTAGATGCCTGGTAGATGTTAACAATGTTATTGATCCAGAGGAGGTGATTACAAAAGTGGGTCTGCTTCAGTGCTTTATTATTCTTATCCTTTGATTTTTTTTCTTAATATTTACATAAATCTCCCTGAGTTCTAATTAAAAGCATTATTTCTGGTCCTACCTTTCATCACACATTGGCTCGTTAATCACCTTTTCCAGTAAATCACTATGCAGTCAGAGACATCTGTAAAGAAGTCTGGGCAAGGGTGATAAAATAAATGCAGTTCCTCCACAAATCACATCTTCTAAGCTTCCTTTTCATGCTGCCTTCAGGAAGAATTACTCTTCTGTCTGTCCCACCATCACACTGGGCTGAGAGTTGCATTCAATACCTGATAAGCACCAAGCAGAACAAAATGACTGCTTTTTGTGCCCTTCATGGTATCCTTCAATTTATTTAGTAATTCATAAAATCATATATGTGTTCCTATTTGTTGTAATTGTGTATTTTTCTCTTCAGCACTGCTGCCTTGGCAATTAGGCCCCATTTTGTAGTTGTGCATTTGAAGTCCTGGTTTTTATGAAATCTCTTGTTGTTTTTTTCTCCAACCTATTCAGTATTTTTAGTTTTGATCCTGTCATTCAGTGTGCTTGCAACTTCTTGCAACATGCTGCCAATAACAAGCTTTTATAAGCACTCTTTTTATTCCATTATCCAAGTTATTGTGACTAATACTAATTAGCCCTTAGAGCAAAACCTCACCCATCTTGCATTTATTCCTCCTACTTTAATAAAACTTTATTAGGAATGATTGGTTAATTTTCCCCAGATTACACATTCTTATGTGGGAGAGCATAAAAAGACAAATTTACTACAAAATAACACACTTATTCTGCATTTCCTCTTCATCCATTAAACCAGCTGTCTTACCAAATAATAAAATCAGATTATTTGACATATACCCTTGACACATCTGTGCTGGATGCTGATGGGTGACGCTGAGTGTTCATTTGTAAACACTTCCTGGGTTAATATTGTTTTGTCATTTTGTTATTTTTTGAGTGGCCCTCTCGATGTTGAGCTCAGCTTGATGGACTCAGCATTTCCTTGGACCTCCTGCTATGCTCCTATTTCCAAAGGGTGGCTGGAGGGGAAGGATAAGTAATTTTTTTGCATTAGAACCTACAAACACTCACATATCCATCAGTCATTCAGGAACTCTTTTTATTTTCCATGTGATTCAGTAATGTAATTATTGCTAATATTTAAAAAAAATATTTCTTTGAATATTTCTAAACAGAACAGAAAAACAGCCTAGGAACTATTTTTGTTTGATACTATACTGCATCTAAAGATACAGATATAAAAATGTGAGATCTCTGAAGGATACAAAGGATAAAAAAATCCACAGGATGCAAGGATAAGTTAAAGGATAAGTTATTTAAGCACTGTTATCTTTTTCTGTTGGATGCCAATGTATATACAACAAGTGCTTCCACTAGCTTTTATTTCGCTAAAAACCAGCATGAAATTTCATCTCTAGCTTAGCTCACAAAAATACTGCAGAGGTTGCAGAAAAAAAAGAAACCTTTATGCTGCAGGAGATTTTCTTTCATGTGTTTTCTTATGACCACATCCCTCTGCACTTGTAAAGATCTGCTTTTGAAGAGGTTTAGTCTTGACCTTCAGTTTTCTCTTCCCATGGCCATTAGCAAATACTGAACTTGAAGACTATGTCAAGAGCAGGGCAATAAAAAATGCTTAGTTTTACTTCCCTCTGTGCTTTCATGTTTTTCAAACACAATCTTTCTAATGAATGTACAATTAAGACTGAACAAGAAACCCTTTAGTAAATTAGGTGTCTATGTCCAAACATATTCCACTGATACTAAAACTAGAAGCCTTGGTCTTCTCGGACATGTTTAGTCTGGTTTGGAAGTACAGAAGTCAGGAGAAAATGCAGGAGAAAACACAGGAGAGAAACCTACACAAGATTCCCAGATCACTCCCCAAAAAATAATAGTAATCATTTAGGAAACCCACACTGAAACAACAACCAAAACTGCACCCTTTGAAAACTGCTGTTTTGTATAAGATGCCTTTTCTGTTTCCCAGGCAGCTTCAGAGAGACAGCAAAGGTACAATGCATTTATATATATATATGTGTGTGTGTGTGTATCGAGTGAAATAAAACTCAGGATAAATTCTCTATAGTGAAGTAGAATTTAAGTAACCTGAAATTGAAAATTTGCCTTTTTTGTGACAATGGTGGCAATATTATTGGTAACTAATGGTAACTTTGTGTCTGATAATTGACACAAATTCATTCCAAGCACAGGAAAAGGGGAATGCAGGAAGGCAGAGAGGTGTGACGGCTCTGCAAGGGGAGGCTCTCCTGGGGGAGCTTTGTATGTCCAGCAAAGGACTTCCCGAGATCAACAACAGAGCAGAGCCAAGTTCTGGGCTCTTTGGAGGGGCTGTGCTCACACACAGCCCGGCAGGGCCTGTGCCAGGCGGTCCAGCAATGCCGAGAGCCACAGGAGCGGCTGCCTGCCTGTCCCACCAGAGGAACCGGGGAGCAGCCCTGGCTCAGAGAGTCACAGAATCATAAAATGGTTTGGGTTGGAAGGGACATGAAACCTCTTGTTCCAATCCCCCTGCCATGAGCAGGGACACCTTCCAGTTGATCAGGTTGTTAAGAGCCCCATCCAACCTGGCCTTCAACACTGCCAGGGATGGGGCATCCATTTCTCTGGGCAACCTGTGCCAGGGCCTCACCACCCTCACAGTAAAGAATTTTTTCCTAATATCTAATCTAAACCTCCACTCTCAATTGAAGTTATTTCTCTTTGTCCTGTCATTACATGCTCTGTAAATAGTCTC